>JAHZMT010000051.1:0-17342 GCA_027743785.1 Sinhomidia bicolor
GTTTGCTAATAAAAAAGGCTAAGTCAGTGGAGTATGAAGGGGCTTCCAAATTGCAGTATTTGTCATGTAACGTACAAAATTTGTAGAAAAATGAGTAAATTGTGTAATTACACATTTTCTCCAGGTGATATCTGACCCAGAAAGGTGTTATGTGATTCTAAATCCTATTACAATGAGTTCAAGCAACAGCATAAGCAAGTCCAGAGGGGCAAGTAGTAGTAACGTTTCTTCTGGCAGAAGGGAAAACAACAGCAACAATGAGGCAAATAGCAATAATAAAAAGGGTTCCTCTGAGAGTGAGTCCTCCTCAGCTAATAATGCTGAAACACCTAAAAGCACGCGAGGATTGGACCATGGTCTAGAGATTCCTCCATTTCTAGTAGCTACTTCAATAGTTCGGGCAGCCAAGGCACAAGCAGTGGGTAAAATTGCGCCTAGCCTTATGGCTCCAGTCACCACGAGTAAAACGGGTGGGAAGTGTAGTATTACACCAGAGCTAAAACGCAGAGTAAGATCGGAATACTTTAGAATTCTTCACCAGAAAAGAATTCGTTTAAAGGAAGATGGGAAATTGGCTTGGATGAGAAATTTTAATGGCACTGAAGGTAACTGAACTGTAAATTGTGAATGAGCAAAGTTTTTAATTTTTGATGATTTCATATGTGGTGAAATGTATGAGCTCTTGCTTTTTGTTCTATTATGAATGGTGTTACTTTCCTCACACACACACACTCTCTCTCTTTTTTCGCCGTCTTTTCAACTTTTATCATCATTCAGAAATAATGAAGGAAGAAAATAGGAAATGGAGAGAGGCTCGCTTTTCACACTGGGAAATTGACCTTGACGCTCCAAAGCATCTTGGAACCATGAAAAGAGCATCTCTCATTTTCCCTACGGAAAGCAAGTCTACACATTCCGTGCCTATACGTGTAATCCACAATGTTCCGTCAACTCCGACCATGTACACTTGGTCAACAATTCGACAGAATGTAATGGTGGAAGATGAGACGGTTCTGCACAACATTCCATACATGGGTGAAGAAGTGTTGGATGGAAAAGAAGGCAATTTTATTGAAGAACTCCTTAAAAATTATGATGGAAAAGTTCACACAGACAAGGACTCTGACTATATGGATGACGATTGCTACATGGATATGGTGAAAGCGGTGCTGGCAATGGAGGAATCCGACATTCGCAATGGCTTGATTAAACCAGAGAAGCAGACAAGGAATAAAAGTTTACAATCTGACACGGATGAGCTTGATTTGAGTGACTTGGACGAGGACTTGGAAAGTAGTAAAGGGCACAATAATAATAGCAATGCACAGGGTACTAGTGGTGGTGCAAGTGGAAAACGAATATCTGATACACAACAGCAAGGGTTGCTTATTAATACAGAGTCTGGAAAAGTTCCGCGGATCAAGTTGCCACCAAACAGGGTTTTTAAATTACTCTCTGAAGTGTTCCCTAACAATGGCTCTCCTGTTGAATTGAAGGAAAAGTAAGTTTTTTATTTTGCAAGTTTGTTAGACAACTTTAGTTTGTTCGTTCCTATACAACCTCGTATGGTAATAATATTACTGAAAGCAAATGCAAATTTTCAGCACACCTGCCATATTTTCCATAAAGAGAAGAACTAGACATATTTTATTATTTTTTACTACTGACTTTTGATGACAACCATTGAAAATTTGCAGGTATATTGAATTACACGAGAAGCTAGAACCTGGAGCTGGATTACCACCTGAATGCACGCCTAATATTGATGGTAAGGCCGGCTCCTAGCTTCCATTCCACCGATAACATAAACAATATTAAAAGTAAAATGGAATATTTATTTTTCAAAAATTTATTTTTACTTAATATTATTTTTATTAGGCTGTAATGCCGAAAGTGTTGCACGAGAGCAAACAATGCATTCATTTCACTCGCTCTTTTGCCGACGCTGCTATAAATATGATTGTTTACTGCATCGTAAGTTAATTTTATTTTGTAGCTTTACTCGTACAAAACTTTATACAGAAAATGAAAACGTTTTTTTTTTCATTTGGAACTCGATTACGCTTTTGTCCAAGTCCTATATGGAACCTTAATTTCATATTATAATGCGCACATTCGCAATTTATTTGATTCAGGTTTGAAAGCGTACCATCCGGAGCCAAAAATGCTGAAGCGGAAATGTCGGGAATACTACAGAACAAAAATGCCATGTAGCAGTTCGTGCTTCATGCATTTGGTGAGTTATTTGTTTTGTTCTGTTTTTTTTACCCAAAATGAGTTATTCAAATACTTGGCTTGTACTCAACAACAAGCAGTATTCATTTTGTTGTAGTTTATATAAATCCAAGCAATTGGAGATTGATTTGTGCAATGCGAAAGGTGATTTAATTTCGTGATGCTACATCATGTGCATAATTTAATTGTCTGGTCTGTAACTGTATACAAAACATTTTTATTATTTTTTGCAGCCCGAAGTACAGGCTAGGATTGAGGCAATGATGACATCCACCTCGTCAGCTACTGAAAGGGATACAGACACAGCTTCTGGGGCAGACCATCATCATAGTGGTGGTGGTGGGAAAGTAGTGCCCAAAAAGGTACGCAAACAAGTTTCAATGGAATCCAGTAGTGGAAGTGGAGAGCAGAGTGGCTCTGATGACAGTAGTAACGACAGCAGCGTTGTGGTTCTAATGGGATACAACAGCCATCAGCAGCAGCAACAACAACAACAGCGCTCATCCTCACACAATAGTAAATCCGATGGAAATGGAAAGAGAAATAGTAGTACAACGGCAGCAACTACAACACCCAAGTCAACCTCTTTGATTACTGATGAGAGTAAATCTGATTATGCGGAAAACAAAGGATCAAAATTGAAAGGCAGTAGTAGTAGTAGCAGTGCTGCTGTAACAGGGACAAGCAGCAGTAGTAGCGGGAGTAGCAGTAGTAATATTAATTCCGGTGAAAAATGGGATTTCAAGGAGAATCCAGCCATGAATTTCGCTCTCCAAAGCTTTATGCAATTCCAGCAATTTCCAGCAGGAGATAACAGCAATCAACCTACTGGAATTGGTATTGACACAGCGGCTTCATTTTTGATAAAAGATTTCCAACCACAAGATATGGACTTATGGTCTGGAGCGGATCAAAGCTTGTTCAGAGCGTTGCATAGGGTTTTCTACCATAATTACTGCGTTATTGCGAAAACTCTGGCGACAAAAACGTGCCAACAGGTACATAAAATTTACGTGTTGTGCACAACTAAATAAATCTACATGCTAAATAATTTTCATTTGACTGATGGCACTGCTCATCACGTAAAATGAGTTCCGCTTTCTACTACTACTTTGCCTTCCGCTTTCGGAGCAAACATTTATAATTACTTTTCTTGTAAATTAATTAATCACTTTTTTCCCGTTCGCTGCTGCTCCTGTGATGCTGGTTAGGTGTTCTACTTTGCTCAAAAGGAAGCTGCAGATATGACTACTGATGATTCTCAGAAGGATATAACTCCACCACCAAAGAAAACAAAAAAGAAAAATAGACTATGGTCGTTACATTGCAAAAAGATTCACATGCGAAAGGACCCTTCATCCAACTCAAGTGTGTCTAATTTTACCCCATGCGATCATCCTGGACAGCCTTGCGACTCTTCCTGTTCGTGCATCCAGGCTCACAACTTTTGCGAAAAGTTTTGTCTCTGCAATAGCGACTGTAAGTACGATAAAAAAACTAGGGATGTTCTTTCCTGCTGATGCGAGTGAACTGCTTCAAGTCACTTTCTATTACAACAACTCTAATCCTATTTCGTGTTCAGGTCAAAACCGATTTCCTGGATGTCGTTGTAAGGCCCAATGTAATACAAAGCAATGTCCATGCTACCTTGCTGTTCGTGAATGTGATCCAGATCTCTGTGGACAATGCGGCGCTGACCAACTGGATAAATCCAAGATTAACTGCAAGAATGTTAGCTGCCAAAGAGGATTATGTAAGTGAAGGCTAAACTGATTAGCTGACCTAATTGGCTTTCACCAAAATGGAAATTTCCTTTCACTTCTGCTTCACCCTCGCTTGTATACATGGTACGCTTCCTATTGGTAAAAGGACTTTAAAATACGATTATCAAATTATCACCTCTTAAAACATTAGATCATACATACAACATCATTATATCATATCTCTCTCTGTGTATTATATATATACTTGCCTATATACATGACCTGTTTTTGTACATAGAATTTGTCGTGGACGCTACACGAAAGGGAAATAAAATTAGATTTGCTAATCATTCTGTTAACCCAAACTGTTACGCAAAAGTGATGATGGTAAACGGAGATCACAGAATCGGCATTTTCGCTAAACGTGCAATAAATCCAGGCGAGGAGCTTTTCTTTGACTACAGGTTCTTTACTCTTCAACCAACAAATACATATAGCAATGAAAGTATATTCTAATAATTTTGCCATTTCACTTGCCAATTTTTAAACTTTCAGATACGGACCAACGGAGCAGCTGAAATTTGTTGGTATCGAGCGAGAAACAGATTTTTTATAACTGCAGCTTTAATTGACTGTGTAACTTACACTATGTTGGATAAACAAAACATTGCCCAAAAACGAAAGGAAACTTTAATACTGCCATTTTGTCTTTCCCATATATGAATGACTATACATATACTGCTAAATTGACTCTTGCTTTATTGATAGCAAATTGCAGGCAATATTACTACTAATACATACTTAAGTGTATGTATAAAAATAGCAATAAAAGCGTTAGATTATCTAGTATAACAAATAAGAAAAAAATATTTTATACATTTGATACCAATTTAAGTACACTGAATCTTTATAATCTTTTTATTGTTTTCATTTTAGTAAGTATATTTTTAAAACGAAGTTTGCTTAATAAGTACAAGAAAGAATAACAGTCACAGTCAGGGAACGTACACGCGTATAATACAAAAAAATATATACCTATATAACATTGTTTTACGTAAAAATATATAGATCTTTTATATACCTACTACTACAAATTATATGTTGTCGTTTTTTAGCACAAACTAACAAGGGATGTAATTCTGGAATATTTACAGGTCTGTGATCACACAATAAAAATGTTTAATAAAAATTGGCTTTTTTATATACAAAACTACTGATGAAACAATTCTGAACTACACGTAAACCTACCTACATTACTTAAAAAAAGAAACCAAAATTACGGATTCATGTAAACGAGTAAATAGTACAGTAAACTTGCAAGACAATAGTGGTAACTGGAAGAGGAAGAAAAGGAGGGTAAATGAATAGACCTACTACTACTACTACTGCTGCTGCTAGAACGCTTAGCGCCAACTAGTTCCTCTTCCAACTCGTTGATCCTGGTTTTCTCAAGTAGTTTTTTCCATTCCTCTGTGCCTGCACCGCTTTCTGCATTATGATAATTTGTATAGTACCAGTCTGCAGGATGGGCATCCTTATTTCCAATTACAACTGGAGGGATCAACGGGGATGGTGAAGGACTTTCATCTCCAGGCTTAACTGGTCCATCCAGTTCATTACTAATGGGGTCGTCTGGTCCTGTGAAAGCATTACCAGTTCCACTTGTAGTGCCATTGGGGACAGGGTAGAATCCCTGTTCAATAATCTTTGTGATTGTTGGCTTCCCCGTAGCTCGACGTATCACGCCATTTTCGTATCCGGTTATGGAGGGCTCGTTACTGCTGTCTTTTACCTCTTCTGTGGAGAATGGATCTGGGGTGGCGATGACTGAACGGAATGTTGTTGCATCAATGGGATTGGAAAAGTTCACAGGTGAGTCTATTTGATCGTCGTAGTAATGTGGATGTTCCCCTTTGGGAACATTACTACTGGTGTCTGAATTACCGTTTGTGTTTTTGTTTCTAATGGGTTGGCCAGTAAAAATATCCCAGAAATCAGTCAGTGACAAGTCGTCTGACGGACTTTTGCTTTTCTCGTGACTACTTTGTTGCTCTGGAGTTTGAACGTCCACGGGGGTGTAGTTGATAATTTCCTCTTCGTTGTTGTACTCGTCAGAGTCGGACTGGGTGGATGAGGAGGATGAGGCAGAGGATGTACCGTGTTTACCTTTGCTACTGTTGTCCGTCACGGAGGAATCTGTGGGAGAATCAAAATTTTTAAAAGGGCGAAACCCAGCCTCATCGCCCGTCTTTTTGGCGGAGTTGGTGGAGGTGGTTGTGGATGATGCGGAAGTGCTACTAGTGGAAGTAGTGACGGTGTTGGTATGGTGGTGAATGTAATTGGCATGTGTCCTTGGGGCAAGAGTCGTGGAACTGAAGTAGCGAACATTTGTCCCACTCGACTCCCTTTCCCCATGCACTTTTTTACTTTCATTTTTGCTCTTGTTGTTGTTGTTGAAAGCATTTTTATTACGATTTATGAACGAGTTAGAATGGAAGAAAGGCTCAATGGGTATAAAACCTGTTTCGGTGTTGGGATAGCTGGGGTGCTATTAAATAAAAAGAAAAATCATTAATTAATCAATGTACTTTAATCAGAATGAAATATGCATTTGCTATATAGCATAAACTGCAACGTATCATGATTCATGAAGCAAAGCAAATTACAACATACAAAGCATGCAAGTTTTGTTTATGCTTACCCAGGAGGGTGGTGGTGGTGCACTAGGCCCGCTGGTAGGGAATTTTACAATGGGCTTTTTCCTCCGTCCATGGGGATCCTTCTCGTCTATGCCATTAGGAGACACGGCCTTGTGCACGTCAACACTCCCAGAAGGAACAACGGAAGGAGAGGAATGGTCTTGGTAAGGATTTAAGGGAATGTAGGGTTGAGCGGGTTTTCGAGGAACATATTCTGGGGGTTCATAAACAGGCTTGGAAGGGCGGTCAACCCAACTTGGGGGTAAAGGATCAGAGCCTTTCCTGCTTCCGTCTACGGAGAACCCGTTCTTTGAGACGTGCCCTTGGCGTGTCGCAGTTTTGTCTGTCACAGAAACGCTCGGGGAAATACCTAGATTGAAACCAAAGTCAAATGGGATTCCAAATATGGAGGAAAGTCCACCAATCACAGAATTTGATTTTCGAACATCTTCTTGCGTCGCCTGTAAAAAAGAATAATCGGCATTTTCATTTTCAAAGTATAAGTAATTGCATTACCTATGCAATAATTTTTCCATGTACCATTCGCATATTACATTATTGACGACTTTTTTTTATTCTTAAGACGTACTTTGGTGTTGGTGTTGCTCGTACTACTTCCAGCATAAATGGTTGGAGTGTCCCCGGCAATATAATCATTGGATTCAATCGGTTTGTCTTCCTTCCTTCTGTTGCTGTGTCGCAACTCATTCTGACTTGCTTCTGGGTAGCCATTATTAGCAAACGTGGGGTTGTCATCGATTTCCACAATGTGTGGACGTGGTTTTCTTCTGGACTTGGCCAGAGGTGGACATGTTGTATCTGATATCGAATTAGAAAGACCGCGACTTGCACCCGGTGAGCAAATCAATCTTCCAGGCCGTGCGCTTTTCAAAGGAACCCCGTGAAGCTCATTAGGTCCATCACAGATTGAATCAGACAGCTCTTGAATAGCCTCCCGTGCCATCAAGTTACGCAACCAAATCATTTCACAATCACAGGATAAAGGATTACCTAGACGGGAATGAGAGGAGAAATAAAAAGTTGACAAAGACACATCAAACGAGGGAGAAACGTGAGTAATTTACAAACAGCATGTTAAATGTCAACCTAAAGTTTACTCACCGGATACATCAATGAAGGCAATGTTATTACGTAGTTTATAAAATACAGACTCGTACAAATGTGCCAAAGAATTATTTTTTAGAACGAGCATCTTCAATCTACTCATGGCATCAAAAGTTCCCGTCGGAATTGTGCATATTCCGTTGTCATTCATCTGCAAATAAAGACGTTTAAAAGTTTACAATGCATTTATAAGTACGAATGCGTAGGTATATTATATTTTATCGAAGCAGCAGTGGTAGCTCTTTTTGCTCCTTGCAAAAAATATCACAGATTGATCTTAGCTTACTTCACTCTTTAAAAGTAAAAAGAGTAGCAAAAAGTAGACGCTGTAAAAACACTCACAAGAGTCAAATTGGGTTACAAATTTTGCTATAGCGCGTGCTTTCTTTATAAATGGAAATGCAATGGTAGTGGGTAAAAGCACAGAGAAGCTAGGCTTGGCATGTTTTTATAACTAAACGAATGTAATATAATTTTTACACTATAACATAGCGACTATATGCCATTCTGGCTGTTTGTGTAAGATAATATATATAGAAAAGTACATACCCTTAGCTCGACAAGCCAAATTAAATGCCTCAAAGCCTTTGCATCCACTCCACTAAGCCGATTAAAACTCATATCGAGAACTTCGAGTGAGGAAAGTGGTCCAAGTCCCATCTTTGAAATACTGTCAAAATTGTTGTTTGAAATATTGAGATACTTGAGAGCTCCCGTTTTTTCGAATGCACCTTCAGCCACCAACTCCAGATCATTTTCTTGCAAATCCAATCCGTCCAGAGCATTCAAGCCAGAAAATGCAATATTATGAACATTTCGCAGTTTATTTCTGCTTAGGCGGAGGTAGATGAGGCGGGGAAGATTTCGGAATGTACCACTTTTTATTTCTTCCAATTCATTACCATCCAAGTCGACAATGGTTAGTGAACCAAGATTCTGGAAAAAAAATTAATTTTTGACTAAATGGAACTTTTGACGCTGTGTAAAACTGTTTATCAGAGTTTTAATCTTGGGTGCTCTTAAGAGCTTATAGCATTATCATGTTACTCAGTCGCTTAGGAGGATCTTAGATTGTTCAAAAGTGTAAGTCATCATCACCAATAAATAAAGCAACCATACGACTTTTATTTTAACTCACTTCGAAAGTTTTTGCTTGAAGTTCTTTAAGTTTATTGTCATTTAGGTAAAGCTCCATTAAATTTCCAGCTTTTCTCAAGGTATCGACATCAATTTTTGGAATCTGGTTATGACTCAAGTCGACAACCTAAATTAAATAATGTATAATAATAATAGTTAAAATGAACATATTTTGATTATTTTTGTACTTTTTTAGCTTGCGATTTATCTTAACATGCTCATATGCCAAAGTATTTGTGCATATTTTTAAAAATGATTATGGAAATAAACTAACCTTTAGTAAAGCGTTGGACTTGACGAGTTCAGGCACTGATGTGAGGGCATTATGAGCAAGGTCAAGTATTTGTAATCCTTCAGAATTGCCAAGCACGCCTGGCTCTACCACTGAGATACGATTTTCTCTAGCTTCAAACCTTTCCAAGGAGGGAAGATTTTTAAAAGACCTTGAAGGTAGCCTTGTAATTTTATTGCTGGATATATCCAAACTTTTCAACTGAGTCATGTCATCAAAAACAGATTCATCAAACTGAGATATTTTACATGAAGCCAGTCGAAGTGTTTCTAAGCTTGACAAGCCCGCAAATATTTTATTTGGTAAGGAAGATATTGAATTATCTTTTAAATTGATTTGTCGCAGCTTTGGCAGATTTTGAAAAAATCCTGCTGGAAGGTGATTGAGAGAATTGCTTTTCATATTGAGTTCCTCTAACGATTTTAATTCACTGAGCATATTGCCAGGAATATTGCTTATTTTGTTATTTGCAAGGTTCAACCCATGAACTGATTTCAAATCACGAAATGCTCCACTGGGAACGGATTCTAACTGATTACGACTTAAATCCAATCTAGTCAGCTTAAGTAATCCCTGAAATGCATCTGATGAAATGGTTGAAAGACTGTTGTCAGAAACATCCAAGTAATTCATCTCCTTATTTTTCGAAAATACGCTTGGTCCCAATGTTTTTATAATGTTGTGGCTCAAATCCATGCGGGCCAAATTAGGCAGCCCTTGAAGTGCGCTTGAAGACATGGATGAGAGCTTGTTTATTGATAAATCCAGTTCCTTCAACGATGCGATATCCCATGCTAGTCCATCCAGCGGCAGTTCTGTTAATGAATTATTCTTAAGGCTCATTTCCGTTAGTGAGGGCACATCTTTAAACGATTCCCGTTGAATTCTAGCAATTCTATTATCGGAAAGGTCTGCGAGAAAATAAATTAAAAATTATAATTAATCTAGTCACATTTAATGTTTCAACTACATCAAATCTGTCATTGATTTCCAAGTCTAAGAAGAGTCATTCAAAGTCTACGACTTTTACCTAGTTTCATCAAATGTGTATGTCCTCGTATTGCCCCTGTCGGCAACTCACTCAAGCCATTCTGCGCAATATCCAAATAGCGAAGGGACCTCATCGTCTCCAACATTTCTCCAATTTCTTTTGCCGAGCCAAGCAAATTATTCCTCAAGCGTATCTCCTCCAGAAGTGGCGTAGTGTCAAAAAACATTTTTGGAAAGTTCCTCAACTCATTGTTGCTCAGATCTACCTTTCGCAACGCAGGCAAGTGAGCAAAGGATCTCATTGACACTCGACTGATACTATTCCCTGCAAGATTCAATGACTGTAACGTCCTCAAGTTGACAAAGGATCCTTCCGGTAAATGTCTGAATCGATTGTTTGAAACATCTAGGGATTTTAATGAGATGAGCTCCTCTACTGCTCGCCCTACTGGCATTGCTTCCTCCAAATGATTGTTTGCCACCGACAAGATCTGCATTGTATTATTAGGAAACAACGTGTATTCGCCATTATTATTATTATTATTCTTGACAATTTTAAACTATTTTGCTGATGATAAAATATTTAATTACAATCATTAGTCTCTTTTACACTACGCTTTTCTTTTTCTACTAGGCATACATACATACATATATACATAATAAGGTATTTAAATCATAACCTACTGCAAACTATTATTATTATTATTGCTACAAAAAACTTGTGCGCTATAAAATAGATAACAAGACCTTTTTGATGATAGGCGTGATTCAGTCATTATCATTTTTTACAAAAAGATATTCACATTTTTCTCGCTTTCATTTTCATTCAACTTTTGAGTGTTAAAAAGAGAGTCATTACTACTATTATTAAGACAAGGATCAAAGCATCAAACCTCAGCACCACAACAGCATATATAGCATAAATCAGTACATTCTGTAACAAAGAGATGTGTACCATGTTGTAATTTTTGAAAAAAAACTTTTAGTTGTTAGTGAGGAATGGTATGTAAAGCGTGGCGTGGCGCAAGTCCTCACAACAAACAAAAGCCTTTTTTTGCGGTTGTTTGCAACAATGGTAAAGTGCGTTGCTGCCTTCCCGTTTGCCTTACATGCATTTTTTTTTATCACAGTAGGCCCGATAGTCATCATCAACATTGATTTTCCACCAGGGAGTGACAGTGCAAATTTTTGATAAGGATTGATTTCATTTGGTTTGTGATGATGATGATATTGCGTACAAAAAGAAGAACAATATAATGAGTCAAGACGAAAGCATCATCAAAAAAATTAAAAACATACTACCTATGTATAAATAGTACAGAGATGCGTCATTCATTATTTTATTTTAAAAAAGCGTATTAGTGGATTTTTGAAATTGTATACACGGTGCTGGTGTATACAATTTTGTATATACCTAATGTTTCTTGGTTGTGCAGCGAATAAAATTATGAGAAAAGCTTGTAAATAAAATTGAAAAGCTGCTTTAGCAGTATCCTGTGTACAATATCAGTATGCTCCGCTGAATGTGCGGATGTGCAAATATTGTAAAGCAGAGAGTAATATAAGATGAGCAAAAAAAGATGAGTTTTAAGAAAGAGCCGAGCCGTCTACTGACCTCTAATCTGGGAAGTAGAGCGAAACATCTCCGCTGTATATGATCTATACGATTATTACTAAAGTTTGCCAGCACGAGGTTTTCAAGTCTTCCGAATATGCCTTCGGCAAGTGTGGTGACGTCGGAATTGACAACGTGAATTTGCTTCACGGATGCCATGTTTGCAAAAGCCCCCACCGGAAATCCTGAGATGAGCGACCCATCAATTCGTATATGTTTCAGTCTGTTGAGTCCATTAAATCTGGGAAGTAAACGAACTTTGCTTTTCTCTAAAGTGAACGCCTCGAGATTTCGAAGTTTCTCGATGGAATCAAACGGAAAGTCCACCAGCTTTTCTTCAACAATGTAAAGTTCTTCAAGGGAGTCTTCGAGACCCGCAAATGCATTTCTGGAGAAACCTTCCAGGCCATTGTTTCGTAATAGGAGTCTTCCAATCTATCAGTTAATTTATATGTTAAATACAACAATAAGGTATCAATCACAAATTTCATGTTGGCTTCTTACTGGCATATAAAATTATTGTTTTACAGTGAAACTCATGATCCTTTACTCAAATATCTGTATCTGTACCGATTTACCTGTAATGCGCCAAATGCCCTGGCAGGTAGTGTTGGCATTCTATTGTTTTCAACAATAAGTTCATCAATGGCAGGCATATTTCGTAGCCTCATCAAATTTTCAAGGGCTCCATTTACCCTTTCTAGATCACTGTGACTGCACCTGTGTACAAATAATATGTGTGATGGTTAACTAATGAGCCTGGTGGTTACAACAACAGTGGATGAGTAGTACTCAATTATGACAAGTTTAATTTTTGCTTGCCCTATAATTTTCTTTTCAAGTTTAACTACTTACCAAACTTGAACCTGTTCATTTCTCCCCCTACAACGACATGGCATTATTGACTCGGCAGGTGGGCATTTGTTACCTGATGCTAACAGCGTATACACGCTGAGTACCAGGAACGCAATTGATCCTAGATGGTTGTATTTACTTCTGTACATTTTTGCTTCTACGAGGATTCATTTCCATTCCACCCGTTTTGTACAAATAAATTATAATCTGCCAATATGGGCGAGACTTGGATTCAAATTAATTGATGCGTTTAAGCGATCATTTTTGGTGGCTTAACAGTTGTTGGTGTTACAGGAAGGTGACAATGGTAAAATCTGTAAAAGTAAAACGATCAGAATATTGATTTAATAATAATTATTCACATCATTCATGCTCAAAACCAAGTTTTAAAATATCCTAACAGAAGAAAACCTTTTGGAGTGTATGGCAAATTGACACATCAATGTCAAAATCTATCGGAATTTTTGTACTAGGAACCGCCCAAAGAATCAGTCATCGAAGTAAAAAGACTGACAATACAAAATGATTTTCAAAAATTTATGCGACAAATTGAAAAGTTTCATGGTTATCTTTCAAATTTTAGTCTTTTATATGCTTCCTCTCTACTTTAATGACTAAACCAATCATAATCAATAAATATACAGTTGTTCATTTACAACCCATAAATGTTTGACTTTTTGCATTTTGTCTTCAGATGTTCTTGATACCGTATTTAAAAAAAGAATGACTTGATATAACAAAAGCATTTAATACAAAAGTATTACGTATATGTGCAGGGTAATTATACCAAAGTCAGCAGAACATAGAACATGATTAAAATTGTTGTCAGCAAAATTTCTAAAATTGAAAAAAACTGTGTTGATGCAGAAAACAAACTATTTTCTTGATGCAAATTCAGGGTTGCGTCTAAATTCCTGTGGTTTAGGCCTCCCTTGAAACCGCCAAATCGTATACTTTGTCCGTTGCCTACCTGATTAACAAAATAAGTCTTACAAGTTTAATCGTTTATCATGCTAGACATCTTGTTTTGCAACCCAAAATTTTAACCCTGTCTGTTCTATTTTTTGTAAAACTATTGCCACAGGGTCAAGGCAATAAATCATTTTCGTGTTAACAAATTCATTACTAGTTCTAATAATATAATACTGACTGAAATAAAGATATTTTGTCACACAAAATTTTTATAACTAGGTGTAATGTAATAGTTTTGTAGATAAATTTCATTACCTACATTTTGTTGACCATATATTATATTATTTATATTTCATAATCTCATAAAGTCGAGTGACCACGGGATAAAAAAATACATAATAGAATTTCAAAAGCGCACGCCTAATTATGGACTATGTCAAACGAGACAACGCAGGTATAATATTTGCATGAGCACAATTTAAAATTGCTGTGAACATGGACAACCTTCATAAAGAATGACATGTTTGTTGTCACACAGCCCATCACTTTTGCATGTCTAATTTCCTGCATGCCTGAGTTGTTTACATGATGTGCCAAAATTGAAACGTCGTCAGTAAATCTTGGAGCTACATGCTGCTTTAATCATAGAGATGGAACACTGTACTGTGAAACTATGATTATCTAAGAAAAATCAGTTTTTGGCAGTGTTGTAACTACTTGTAAGTATTAAATGTTTACGATGACTAACTTATTTGTTAATACTTTTTATCATTCTTGTCAGCGGTGTTGTTTTTCATTAAAAGTCCATGACTTTTGAGATAAATAGCAAAGCAATCTATGTCACGCTTACATGTAATAAAACATTTTTTAAAACATTTTGTTAATAGATTTTAGTAAAAATGTACGGTTTAAATATTTACATCCGTTCCAACAAGTACAAAGAAATTATGCCTACAATGAATCCAGCTAACCTAAAAACCTGCACAATGAGAATTACTATAAAAATTTACGTTTTTAAAATTCGGAGGAACGGATGGAAAATGAAACCTTTCCGTTAAATTAACCAACCCTGTAAAACCACCCCCCAACGAGCGACAGGAAACAACTGCATTGAAATAGATAAATAGGTAAAAAAATTTAAAATAAAAAAAGTCAAATGCAATTTAGGTGAGAGTTACTTAGCCATCATCATCATTCAAATATGAGTGTACATATTATTATTATCCGTTTGATAACAGCCATGTAATTCTCCATTGCATTAAATCATGTTTCATTTTACAATGCACAATGTACGCACATGAAATGCAAGAGTTGATATAGTACGCAATAATTCATAACGCTCGTTCATACAATGCAAGCAAGCGAATCTATCATACACAATTCCATCCAACAATGATGAATGTTGTGCATTGTTGCCCATTATTTGATACGATATATATATTTTTTTGTTATGCTATGAATAAGACAGACAGATATAGAATGCTCATTTCTACACACATGAAAAGCGCATGTTGTGCAACGAAAGTAAAGTGTGTTTGTGTACATTTTCTTTTCGTAGCATGCAGTAGAATAATATGTTTGTAAGGTGTTAATGGGATATCCGATCCGCTTCGCCGGCTTCTTTTGACCCAAAATTTTCTGATGCCGCTCCTTTCAGATTGGCAAAAAATAATAATAACATTTTTGTCTGCGTTATTGCGTTTTTCTTAACTTTGCAGTTAATACACAATAATGCTTCAACCAAAACGCTAATATGATATTACTATTACAGAGACAGAAAACAAGAGATTTATTATGAGTATTTACCAATACCTAAATATTAGTAATTTGCCAGTAATAAATGCATAATATGCATATGCTTTTGTAGAAAAAAATAAGCATCCGTGTGACTATCTTCAATCATCTCATCGTTGTCCATAGAATAGAGCATGGTAAGCAGATTTTTGCTTATCGACTAAAGAGATTGTAATATGCAGACATTTAGATACACTGTGTTTACCTACACAGTAATCGTCTGATTCGCAAGAACAATTTGGACGTAATTATAATAATAGATGGTAGAAGGTGGCACATATGACACGCGCGCAGGTGACGCAGGTCATAGCAATTAAGTTGCAGTATGCATTTTAAGGTAATTTATATTGCATCCCAATCACCCAAGCAAGATAATAAAAAATATATTAAACATTAAAATACATAAAAACTTAAAAAGTCAATATCAAAAGTTAAGGACCGCAGTCAAAGTCAAAAGTCAGTACAGCGGTGCAATCATTTCAGTTTTTAATGCTTGTCCTCTTCATACTTTTTAAACTTACTCTTTCGTTCTAACTCATTTCCAAAATTGTTACTTTAATTGGTATAAAAAAGTTGGATAAAAATAGATTTCAAAATGTTATAACAAATGACAATGAACTACACGCTTCCTATAAAAATATGTCTTTGCATGCATGTATTCAATAATTTTGAAAGTGTCGAGCACTAGTGATGTTTCTAAAAAGTTCCAAAAAGATAAAACACATTATATCCAATGGTTTGTAATACATTTTATAGTTGTAAAATACAACTTTCAGTATTTTAAACAAACACACGTGTTAACTTGTTCCTAAATGTCTCATGAAGTAGAGGAAAATAAATAATGAAACATAGTCACTATACTGGGGGTGAATTAGACCGGAAATGAGTTTGCCAGAAAATAAAAGTAGGAATTATCCAACGGGATTAAAATGCGTTGCTGATTTCTGTTTTTTGTTTCATTCCTAGTACAAAAGGTATATATATATATATTTACGTATATATAAACACCAGGCGTAAGCGCGCTTTACTGATTGCGACTGCACATTTTGTTTACTTATAAAGACATTCGAATTTGATAGTGCCATTCACAAAAAGGTCTGCTTAAATTCCAAGCAGTAACGCAACGCCAGGTTGTTTCACTAGTTGTTTCTGGCAGGAAATTAGCGTGAATAAAAATTCATTTCCTTGAATGGCTGCACACAAAAAAGAAACAAGCTTGTGTATACATATTATTGCTTCTATCCCCAGTAATTATTTAGTCTCGATCGCTTAATTCACAACGCAAACACAATAGATGAAGTTACAAAAGAATGCATTTTTGAAACCTTCCCAAAGCCCATTTTCTTGTTTACAAAATCAAAAAAGAATATTTACAAATACCCATAAAGTTCTACTGCATTTCCTTAAAAAATAAGAATAGCAGACGATTGCATGCCCGCCCACAATTTATAATTATTGTCATTTATTTTTTGAGCCTATTTAGCCCTGGAACTACACAAGTTACGCTTTTGCGCTGACGATGCACCGCGTACCCTCTGGTACTAACTTTGCCTATTCAAATGCAAACTGGTACGAAATAATAATACAGCATACAAATTCACTTAAAAAGTTAATAACGATGTACTAAAGTCTAGATCTAAAATATATAATTTAGCATTTTAGATCATCTCTATAAGCACATTTTGCTTATGTCTTCAAGTAATTAACAAAATTGTCTCAAGCATTTTTATCCAAATAGTCAATAAAATTTAGTGCTTCACTTTAATACTTTCTAGCATTCTAGATGGATAAATAGTGTAGCAGTTGTAGCAGTTTTATTTATCGCATTTCTGATGACAACTCTCATATTCTACATTCGTTTTCAGAACCAACTAAAGTAGCTTAAAGCAAGAATGATATGATAAGTTCAATCATTAAAACTTGATAACAATAAAAATGCATTGTACTGCACTCGCAAATAATGTATACAATAAAAGATAAAAAAA
>JAHZMT010000052.1:0-11700 GCA_027743785.1 Sinhomidia bicolor
TATTACATAACAAGTTTGTGCTGCTTTTAGAACACCGAACAAATCTCTTCAAAGGTATGACAGGAAATTGAAATTTTAACTTGTGTATTTATTGCATTAAATAAGTCTTCAAGTAGAACATTCTGTACTTTATTGTCGCTCCATAAAAAGTAATTTGAAAATGAAACGTACTCAACTGTTTTTAAATTAATAAATTGTAAATAAAGTAGGTATATAACGTAGGTACTACTTTAGAAGTATAGGTATTTTTATTTCCATCTCCTTTTAAAGCTCTTTAAAAAATAGATAATGAAAGTTTTGAAGAAAGTATTCTCAACAACGCACTCTTTTCCATACTTGTTTATGAGTGGTTACCTTCTGGTGGTTTTATAATATTATGATTAATGTTGATTGTCCCACAACAGTTGTAACAATCAGTGCGAATAGGTAGCTTGTCAAATGGTGTTATCACTTATCAGTAGAGTGACGAACCCTGTGAATTTATTTTAGCAAGCATTCGCGAAAACTATATTGGTGTTAATTTCAACGTGATCCTTTAACTTCTAAAACGACATTAGGAGGAGGCCAATTTCTGAGAATTTATTAGCGAGACACCGTTTGGGTTGAAAAATATAAAAAAATATATAAACTTTTTCATATTATGGGTTTCCTCTTAAATTGTTTATCATGGCAAATACGGAATACAACATTATGTTTTAAATAGTCACATAATACAGCAGTCATTTAAAAAAATACAAACTCAACTCTTGGTTTACTGACCGGTAAACACATTGGAGTGCAGAGCAAAGTGGAGATTATATAAATCTTTTTTTCTCACGATGGCTTACTAGATTCGTGCATTGTTCATCTGGTACCTACGGCATCAACACCTTAATTATTATGAGCTTCACAAGCCATTTGGGCAGATTTTGTATCACATGACACGACATGATACGCATGCACACCTTTACAAGATCTCGTATCAGCACATCTCACAAGGAAATGAAATAAAGTAGCTGTCACCAAATCTAACAAAAATGTCATTTTAATGAAGTTTTTACCCAGTATAAAAATATTATTATAAAAGTATAGGATCATGTAATAGGTTCATAATATATTTAGATAAATTGGCTTGTTTAAAAAAAAGTTTATGTGAGACTTTGGCGAAAACATATTTAGGCTACACGACAACAAAAATTACACTCGTCAGAGAAAATGATCATCATGGTGTGGTGATTCTTGTGGGGATTTTGTAATACTAATTATAGGTGTCCATTATAATGATGATTTAAAGCTGCCTTTTCAAATAAAATTCATAATAATATTATATATATGTTTAGAGTGCAAACCCCTGTTTCTCATATATAGGGCAAGAGCAAAATGAGCAAAAGTCAGTTTATAAAACTGAATCGAGCGATTAACGGCTGTGAACCGTTGGAATGAAACGTGCCTATCTTCCATTTATGATGAAATCGAGGGTAATAATAAATACTTTTTTTACCATTTAATAACACCAACACCATGATTATATTGTATTGCTACTACTACTACTTCTGATGCAGTTGCACAATAGCTTTGGAGTGCGTACATGATAATAATAGGTATATCATGATTGACACTATTTGTATCATTCAATCACAAAAAGCAATATTTTATGTTGTTTAAATTCTAAGTGTACACATTTAATACTATTGTAAGAAGTATAATGATTTGAACTTGCACTGATTAATTTGTACTTGTACAATGTGTGCATGCAATTCGCTAATTATGGTAGGGACGCAAAGTATAATAATGTAAAGTGCCAGAAGAGTCCCCCTGTAATAATATTAGCGTGTACAATTTTTTTTGAGTAGATAATTACAAAAGGGATGCAGCTGAGGGTCCAACGATTGCCGCTACAGATTCAAAGAATAAATGGCTTGTGCAAGTAGGAAAGAGTGAAAAGGAAATTTTGGATGTTATCAAGTATATTTTGGAGTCAACCAGTCTGATACGATCGCACTTTTCTTTAGGAAAGCAATTGAAGCATGTCAAGCGCATGATCAAGGTATTATTAACTTTATATAATATAAATTACTTAATGAGATGAGATTATGCACAAGTTGTATTGTATGTGTATTTGTTCATAGTGATTATGCAGAGCAGATTAATTAATACACGCATTTAACTTTTATTTAAACTTGGAGCAATTCCCTTTAAACAAATTTTTGGGACAATCTTGTTTCTCATTAAAATCTTTTTCAGATCTGTGGCACATCTTTCCTAACAGCTCTAATTAGTGCCCTACAAAACACAAACGACACCAAGCTTTCAGATGTGTGCTTGGACGGTATTCATAGTGGCATTCGTGTGGCATGTATTCTTGGCTTAAATGTAAGTTCATCTGTTTTTTTATTCTATGGCTATTTATGGTGCTTTGCAGTAAATTCTCAAAAAAAGTACATTTCCGCATAATTTGTCATTACAAAATTGCATTATACACATTACTTTTATGCTTATATTATTATTGCATATTATTAAAAAGCAGAGCATAGTGCACTTGCACGGATTGCCAAATGTGAATGTGGGTAATAAGTAACGTTCAATCAAGCATGTAATAGTAATGATTTTGTGCCTTTATTTTAGAACGAGCGAGAATCTTTTGTACAAGCACTAGCAAAGTTGAGTACTGTAGCCCTTGATGAAATTAGAGGAAAGAACATTAGCTCAAAAATCGTCACAAAGACTACATCTACACAAACAATGACTGAAAATGGGGTAACAAAAACTGTGGTCACAACCACCACAGAGATGAAATGTCGGAGTGTGGATATCATTTTGACATTACTTGATGTAGGCATAGCTGAAGGTACGTGACCGAATAAGTGTAAAAAATGTATCAAATACTGACTTTCTTGTAAACGTCAATGTTAACTATTTTGGACGGGAAAACAAAATAATAATTGTTTTTTCTTGCATTTTTGTTGTTTATCGAATGAATTTCACTTTGAACGCTTTCCTATCTTAGGTTAATTACTCATTTTTGCCTATCCTGTCGTATTTAATGTCGTTTAAAAATACAAACTTTTAATTGGGCTATCATTATCTGACAGGAAACCATTTGGGAGGGTCATGGTTGCATATTTTAAAATTCATATCTCAGCTTCTTTCAACTCCCCTCTTGGCTGTTGAATCGAGGAATTCGAGCAGATCAAGTAGCCCCGTGCCACCTCTGCCAACTACTGTTGGTGGTAATAATAGCTCAGGTTCGTCGAGCTGGGCTGCATGGGCTGGCTCACTGAGAGAATCTCTAGAAAAGAAGTTATGGGATCCCACAGCTAAAGCATTACATCGTAAGCAAACTGAAATAAATAATAAATAAATAAATAAAATTACTGCAAAAAATGATGTGCTATGCGGTCTGTTGCAACAAGTAATAATAACTGCATAGGTACATAGTTTTTATTATTTAGTTTTTCTCATAATTTGCAAACATCAAAGCTTGTTAGCTTGACACCTGCTGCATATTGTTGTTGCATCCATGTCGTATTAGTTGTGGGGATGAACGATTATTTTGTATACCTTGCAGCAAGTGTCAAGGAATCGATTGCAAACTCCGTGGAAAAAGTTTTCAAGCGTTCTGAGATGCTCACCGGAGATGCAATGACAGACTTTTTTCAAGCTCTTTGTCAGGTAGGTACACAAAATGGTTGTATTAGCCTTTGCAGGTGCAAGTAACCTATTAATGGCTTTTCCCATGTAATGAATGATAATGTGTGGATATGTCAATTAATAAAGTAACAAGAGAGACTTGTAATATATAAAAATACAATAACTGTTGTTTCTCTATTAGTCAACAGAGTGTGTTTCAAACAACGACTTATTAGTATTTATCCACCATCATAAATAATGTTCTTGTTTTAAGATTAAACCATTTGGTTATTTTGTAGGTGTCATTGCATGACATGATGAACTCTGATGCTCCAAAGCACCTCATGTACGAAAAGATTAATGAAGTGGCAGATGGAAACTATTATCGACCTGCGTTACAGTGGTCGCAGATTTGGCAGGTAAGTGATCTGTATAGGATTGATAAATAATGTTCATGGGCACGATCATCTTGTTATTGATTGTTGTTGTTGTTGCAAGTGCAACGTCTGCAAACAAATGTTGCACAAATAAACGACACGTGACGGCGGCAGTGAAAAAATTTACCATAATACAATACCTAATAGTCATGTTGGTTTGGTCTCTTCTGTAACATAATAAAGGTGGTTGCAGATTACTTTTGCCACTTAGCGTGCTCATCCAAGGAGGAAATTTCAACTTTAGCCATAGACTCGATTCAGAAATTGGTACTGAAACTGCTAAAGAAGGAGACGCTGAACGGCTACCGATTTCAAAATCACTACTTGTCTCCTTTCAAAGTGATAATAACCAACACCAGGTACAGATAATGAGCAAACAGTCATTTTTTCTCATAGGTAGTACTCCTTTTACACATTACATGTTATCACGATTAAAAACAGGCAATTAGCTGTGTAATCTCCACCCAAAGTTTAGCATCAAATGATCTTCTTATACATCTTAGCAAATAAATTGATCTTGATAAAAAAAGCAATAATAAAAAAGTAGTTTTTTTGCAAAATATTTAATATTGTTTAATCACGTGAGTAGGTATTTTTCTATGTACGTGCAAAACTGTTCATGGCATAATGTAATAGGTTTTACGTATTACATATATATATAAAGTTTACTATATGAATACTACTGTAACACAGATCGCAGTCAACAAGGGAAACTGTTTTGGGGTTTGTTGAAACTGTTATCAGTCTGCACGGTGATCTACTTCTTTCTGGTTGGATTGCAATACTCTCAATTTTGGTTGCAAACATGCTTAGCCACAATAACGATAAAGATGCTGCCGTCGACTCGTTCAGAGTGTTACAACACATTGTTGGTATGTTCAACTTTTTATTTCACGATGATATGAGTTTTAGATTATCGACACAAAAATGATGATAAACACTGCTATGCTGCTTTTGTTTAGAAACAAGCAGTTAATTGATTTTGTTTGTCTTTTTGTCCAATTTTGTATAAACAGTCAAGTGTCAAAAGGGTGAAGTAAACTTGAGGAACTCATTTGGCTCCATTGTTAAAACACTGATTGATATCGCCAGCAACATTGCTCCAACTCTGGAAATGAGTGAACAGGCGTTTCGCCTTTTGACACAACTTGCTGAAATACCTTATCGTCATCCACAGGTATTTAAAAAAATATTAATGAGCATATGGTAGAGCAGTAGAACTAATGGGATAAATTTTCAATACGATTAGCAAATTTTTATGACAAAGGATGATGCATCACGCAGAGAAAATGTGTGCGCATTTCATGTCTTTTGAGTAGATAATTATTAGCTTTATTAGTCGTTTTAATGGAGTTTTAATATGCAAATTATCAATAAAACGACGACATTGTTGCTTCTTTTTTTCCACTGAAACTGCTCATCGTCGTTGTTGCAGCTGCTAATGGAGGAAAATGATGACAGAATGTATCGGGTATGGGCGCGCGGATGGAAGCCTATACTTTGTGAACTGTCAGCAATAATCATTGGCAACACAAGTAATAATTACAACAATCATGGGGCAGCAGTTGGTAATGTCGACAACAATGAAAGTAGCACTACTAGTCCCAACCCCAGTTGGGATATCAAGACGAAAGCTTTAATTGTAAGTCAAGTCCACATACCTATATTTTGTCATCATAATAATTCCATTGAACAATGAGCTCTTAAAAGTTTAAATGTTATGTAGTGAATGTCCATCTATAATGGTCATTTATCGAAGGAGTTCATTCTTTACGTTTTTGCACCTTTTTACACATTAAAAATTATATCTTGTAACAAGTTGCGGTATTATTGTTATTAAATATTTGCTGTACAGTACAGTATTTCGTCATGTATGTAACAAATTATTATTGTAGGTTGGAAAACAACATGCCAAATGTGATAAGCATTTGACGTACATTGTACAATAATAGCAATAATTAGTAATTTAATATCTTATTTCAAATTATTTAGACCTTGTTCGAGGTGATTAAGAGCTATGGCGGCGTCTTCGAGAAGGAATGGTGGAACTCTGTATTTGAAATTTTGTTCAACATTTTCAATTGTATCAAGTCTCATGAGAAGCAAGATATGGTGGTAAGTCAATATTTAACTCAGCTCATTACTTTTGGCTCATTTAACAAAACAATGCGTTTAATTGTTGTGTACTCTACATTTATGTATTGTCTACGCGTGTCCTCTTAAGTTGATGGTGGTGGTTCATTTTTTTTAAATTGTTGTGTTTGTGTAACAATATTCCAATTATTTGTCAAAAAATGCGTTTTGCCGACTTGATTTGTTTACATGCATTTGGAGCTTCCGTTCATTCTTTTCATACGTATATTATTTTTTATAACAAGCTTCTCCTAGTAACTGCAATTACTATTGTAACGCTGTCCAACACTTGATTCTGTACTACTGACTATAATCAGTTTTTTAATCATTATCATCATGATGAGTCACTCACTGTTATAATAAAACAGAAAGACAACGAGATTATAACTTGTTATTAGCACTAGACCAAAAAAATACAATCTTAGTACAGAATACCATCAAAAATGTTTGTTTTCCTTTGTTGCTATTTTTACTGCTTTTGAAGGCTTGTGGGAAAGAACGGTTCAGTAGAGTGTGCGCATATACATATGTAGAGATAGTGCATAGGTATATAGCATTTTCTTGAAAAAAAGACGTGTAGTTACATTCCCTTGTCTTCAAATGCTTTTATTTTTCTTCTCTATATTTTGTATGTATGGTGTTTATATGTGGATCTATTTTTACATACAAAATATTACATTTACTGCACCTTTGCATATATTTGATATGATCGCTATTTAAAAGTAAATTTATATGATACGGTTGTACGTATATCTTTATTAACTGACCTCAGGCGTCTTCTCCTACTACTACTTGTACTGCTCAGCTTCTTCCATCGTCTTCTTCTTCTTCATCAACACCACCACCGTCAACTTCAGACGGAAGTTACAAATATTTCTATTGTTATTATTACGTGCAGTTTGCAATCTTCGATGTGTACATCCAATTCTATGATGCAANTCAACTTCAGACGGAAGTTACAAATATTTCTATTGTTATTATTACGTGCAGTTTGCAATCTTCGATGTGTACATCCAATTCTATGATGCAACCGGGTCGTACGTCTTTGATGAACTGTTGAAGCATCTGCAATGGTGCATTTGTCAAGGTAAGTTTCAGTTCTCACACCACAACAACCAGAGATTTTTTATAGCTCTATAAAAATAATCGCTCTACAACTACTGCATCATACCTCTAGCTCTCTCTCTCTCCTGCTGAACAATAATTAAATGTTAGACATTTGTTTTATTATTACCTATTTATGTTGAGAATTTTTATTTATATACCTAAGTAAATAAAGACATGCGTCATGTTGTTTTAATTACAAATCAATGTGAAAACTATGTACTACTGCTGTGGGACAGTTTATCACTGAGATCATGACCATTCCGTTCGCACATTCATCACTTGGTTATATACCTATAAAGTTTTATCGACAGATTTGTCGGTCTCTCTTTTATTAATCTATTCTGCCATTATTAGTAGTCAGTCAGCATGGCAGTAGTTCTAGTAGTAGTAGTAGCACAGTTCACTGACAGAAACATGACATGATATTGAAATTTAATGTTGGCAATGTTGTCAGTCTTGAACGATTTCCTAATACTACAAATAATAATAACAAGTGAATATTTGCTTAGCATTACATTACATGAGTTTTTTATGTTTCTTGATGCTTTATGAGTTTTGTGGTGATGCTATATAGCATAATATACATTACTTGTCTTTTAACAATAATTATTATAAATTTTTAGATCATGAGCAGATTGCACTGTCGGGTGTGAGTTGTTTGCAGCAATTGGTAGTTGCACTAGAAAAAAGATTCTCAGTGAATCAATGGGATTCAATTCTGCATGTGTTTCAAACCGTTTGCAAACCTGAGCAATTCTCAGGGTTCCCGCAAAGTGGCGACAACCTTGAGTGCCGCAGCAATGATGAGGTAAATTTCATCATAATTCATTTTATGTACAGCGCTGGGGAAAATGACATTACGTCGAATCAACAAAAAACTACTTAAAATACGTAATATGCATTTTTGTAGATGGCTCAACCCCCTGCAATTCGTGCAATAGTTCATTTGGAACTTTTAAAAATTATGGACAAAGTAATTTTTCCCGGGCGTAAAAGTTCACTAGCTACCAATCCTGAGGTATGTGCCTTTTTAATTATACTTTTAAAATATATTATCATACCTACACAACCTACATACGACATTGTCTACATTATGAATTGTATGATTTACTAGAATTTGGAAGTTCCATCCACCACAGAAAAGAATAGCACAATCTTATCTTCGTACCAAATTAATGATATACTTACAAGCAATCAAGTATCTGTGATTCTAGAGATTTTAAGCCGTTCTCATGAGATTTCTAAAGAACACTGCATTATAGCAAGCAGCCAGGTACATGATGATTAAGCATACCTAATCATTTCTAGTACAAAATTAAGATGCTAAAAAGGTAAAATGCATACATGCTAACTTAATGCCATCATTATCGTTTAATAGATAAATGATCCCGTGAGGAATAGTAAACAAGAGACCGCAAATTTCATACCTCATGAAACTCTCAGCTTGCAAATTTATTGGAAAGTGCTTTTTGCATTGTTCAAGACTGACTCCCTACAACCAAAGCATGGTATCGGGAAAGATGCCTTGTGGGAAATGATTCAGCAATCTTGTATCCGTTCATGCGGCTATTTTGTTACGATTCAATTACACGAGCACAGAGATGCATGGGCGGATCTACTATGCTTTGCACTTGGTAACATCTTAAAGTTACCAAAATCAAATGATAAGTATACAGACCAAAGATGAAGAAAATAGAATATATTTATTATGTTTATTATAGTAATTCGTTGATACACAGACGCATGCACCAAATACAGAATCAAGGAAATGTCCATCATACATTCTTTATCACTTTCGAATGAATATGAACTTGATTACAAATTTTCTTTCAGTTTGAAAAGATGACTACCGAGCTGTACCCCTACTTTTGTGAGATGATGGAAATCGATCTCTTGGACAGTAAAATATGTGATAAGTTGCGCGAATATTTACTGGTAATAGGAAGAGATTACGGGGTTATTTTATCAAATACCGTTCACAACAACAACAAGATTGAACAAAGTGCCTTTGTTGGATACGAATCCTCGGTGGATGTTCCAAAAACCTGTAACAGTGGTGCCCAAAGCCAGTTTCAACGTACCTGTATTACGGATACTGTAAATGAAGCTTTTATTACTCAGCCCAAAGATTTTCAGTGACATCACCTATTTAGTTATTTATTAATAATTGAAAAATAATATATACACAAATATACATCCTTAAAGCGACTGTATGTTAACAGTTATATGCAGTTATATTAAAAGGTTATCCACTAATTATTATATTTTTATAAAAAACAAAGTGTATAGTGTGTAGAGATAAATTATACATATTTATTTTTGTGTGAATGATTAAAAAAGTAAAGATTAAATTGACTTCCAAAAGTTGTTTATTTACGTCAAATATTATCAGTGTATAGTTTTGACATGGCCTACATGTTTTGCTCATCTTGGAAAAGAAGAAAGCATTAAGTAATAAATAATGTCAGTTGTGAGATAAATATTTTTAGTCATTGACTTGTCATTGCCCTTTGGTATGATTCATGAGCACCAAAATTCTCCTTCACAAGTTAGAAAAGTAGGCATCTTCCTCGTACTGGCGTACCCACAGTCAGTCGGCAAGCCTCCATGTTATAACTCCATGTCCATAATCGTACATATTTTTTTTCATATGCCTCCATACAAAATCAACCATATTAAGATCAATTAATCAGTGGGGTGAAGCATGAGTGAGCTTATTATCCTTAAATCAAACAGAATTGAAGTTGTTTCATGGTGTCTATTTCCAACAGTAAAAAAGCGCACGCGTGTTCTTATATGCTTCAATTGGTTCTAGTTCCCAGCCCCAGCAACTTTTGCATTTGCCATGCTAAATAAAACATGTTATATATTCCTCTATAAAGTAATTTTTGAACAAATAAAATAATATAAAGTTTAATTGATATTTCACCTTGTTATTAAGTGGAATATAAAATAAAGTTTTACTTTATCCATCCGTATGGTCTGATCCATTCATCAATGGAATTTTCAGCTGCTCACTTTCAAATATTACATCAGGACAGGTTAATAAAAAGAGATAAAGCACATTACATAGCCACCTGAAGTATTTGGGGTTAAAACAAACCAAAAGAGATAAAAACAGCGATATCATAATTGTGACGACGATGATTACCGCGTAGCAGGAATAATATACGCCACAACCAACGAAAACTCTTATCACTCTGAAAAGAATGGAAACTCAGACATCAAACTCGTCAAATCATGTGAATACTTTTTATCCTTGCAACACAACCAGACTGACATATTGGTAGTTGTGGTGGTGGTAGGTAAATAGCTCATGTAAAAATACTTATTTCCTTTTGTGACAGGAAATCCAGTCTGTGGAAACGATGCAGGTCAAAAGACGAATAAACCAATTTTTCGGAAATATTCTCCGAAAAGACAAAGTACAGCATGAAGATGAAGAAGAGCCAACGTTTGCCTCTTCGTCGTCTCAAGTGAAGGGTAAACAAAAAAATAAAAGCAATCAAAGTTATTCACAGTGGGATTTGATGGAGCACATGGCTGGAGAACCAATAGAAGATGAGGAGACGCAAACAAAATGTCCAAAAGAAGATAACATTGTTTATTCGGATGGATTGGGATACTATACTGAGGTGAGCCTAGAAGATTTGCATGCTGAGCAAAAGCGTTTTCCTTTAGATGAGTATACCGGGAAGAAGCAGAGATCGTTCCTAAAACGCAGCGGAAGTCTGCTAAGAAAATCCTTGCGGAGATCAAAGAAGAAATCAAAAAATGAAGAGAATGTGGTTGGCGCAGGAGGAAATTATGATATAACTGAGATAGGAAGTTTAACGGATGTTGTTCAAGAAATAAATGCTACCATTTTGGAAGTGGCAATGTTTGGCGATGAAAATAGCCAAATGGGGAGTAAATCGTTGGAAGATGATGTTCAAAAGAAAACAGAAGCTTCCAAGAATAATATACTTGTTGAAAGTAGTAATATTAATGAAGAGGACAAAATTTGGGTCGGTGCGATGATGGTGGCGATGGAAAATGGTGAGAGCTGCAAATTCTTTGATCATCCAAAGGATGAAGTTTGGAATGAGCAGGAAGAAAGAAAGACGGGTATTAAAAATGGGTTGAAAAGACAAGCAAGTAAGCTGGCATCAAAACTGAAGCGTACTTCAGGATCCGTGCGGCTCAAGCCAACCGTTTCAATTGAAAGCTTTCCAAATACTAAAAATGTAAGGTCTGTGTCATTCTCTACTAATGAAATGATTAGTCCGGTAAATCCTGGTTTAGCCGAAGACGTAAAACTCAAGAAAAGTGCAAGCTTTCGACGCAAGTTAAGTTTTAAGGTAAGATGAAAGTTTAAGTAGGAAATTTACTAAAGATTATATCAAAATGTTAATTAGAGGTATTTGACTCTTTT
>JAHZMT010000053.1:0-10750 GCA_027743785.1 Sinhomidia bicolor
AATGAGACTACTACTAGTAGTTGTTGTTTAGCATGAGCCACTACTATTTACTACGACAGGAAATCCTGTGCTTTCTCCTCATTTTCCCTTTTTTTATGCATACAGCTGGAAAAAATGCGTATATGTATATGCAAACTACCCAAAAGAACAGTGGCAGCAGCAGTAGCAGTATTTACGTTTTCTTTATATATATTTTTTTAAATAAATTATCTTTGTATCGTCGTGAGCATATAAAAAAGTGCACGCGTATGAGTATATCTCGTTGATCTGGAAAGAGATCATATCTTTGTACTTTTTAAGCAGTGCGTAAAAATGTAAAATAAAACAATGAAGTATAAAAAAATACTCTTGTATGTTTTTTATGTTGTTGGCTCAAAACACACTACTACTGCGCTTTCTTTCCGAGGAATGTCCTTTTTTTATAAAAGAGCTCTTTTTTATTCCCTTTCTTTTTGCATGATCACTAAAAATACGTATATACATACATACATAGGTATATATACGTATCTGTAATAATAAAATGTGAAATGTACCATGAGTTATATGCAAGTAATCAAATAGAATACGTTAAGTTTATTTTTGCCGTGTCGCGCCTTTCTCCTATATTTTTTGTTGCAGTTTTTTCCCTTCTTCTTTTTTTCTGCTTGCGTAGCAAAGCCAGTTGACAACGGAAATGCTGATGTAATTAGTTCCAGAGTTGTGCCACCAACAACACACCACACCAGTGTGCTACCGCTGTGCTGTATGTGTGTGAGAGAGAGAGTCTAGCATTTTTCAGTATGTACCAAACCATAGTAGTATATGTAATCTAGTAGAAGGAGTAGGCGAATATATAGAGTATAGCAGTATACTGCCACCCACTACCCATTTTATTACTTTATTGATCCTCATCATCATCTACTGTTTCCAATGCTGATGTTGTTTGTACTGAGCAAACTATAATACCGCTTGGTGGCAGTGTGGTGGTGGGTGAATAAAGATTTTTCTTTTTGGAAATCTAAAACCGTGCATTGCACTCGTGTAGTATAGATATTATAAGTTATATTTAAAGTCGCGTACAGTATATTCCAGATAGATGTGAATTAAATGATTATCGGTAGATAATATTAAATATAAGCATGATTGGCGAGAAATAAAGAAAAAATACATAATACAAATTTACTGATTTTATTGTATTCTCTTATTTTTAGTCTTTTCTGGTATAAATGTTGGAAATGATAAAGTTTTATTGTGATGATGATGATAATTGTGTTTTTCTCTGTATGCGTATATGTACGTATTGCATGATGATGATGGCTTTTCTGCACAGATGGTAGCCACTCACCAGGTAGTACCGAATGCAATGATAAGTGGATACATTTTTTGGGAGAGCTTGTGCTCGCACCTAATCTATCAACAGCTTTTTTCTGTGGTGGTAGTGTTCGTGATTATATGAAACTTTTGTTTACTCACAGGCATTGCGGATGTAAGTAAATCTATACGACATGTGTGCAAATAAAGCAAATCAACATGCACAGCTTTTTTACTGGTAAAACAATAAAAAGATATTATACCTACGCCTATAATATGTTTTTCTGTGAAATATTGTTTTACTAAACGTATTGACTATTTTATGCATGCAAACTGGTATTGTACCTGCTGATATTCCCAAATTTACTTTTATGTTCAGTATCTAATTGGGGTCACATACTACAAGCTTGCTTTTTGTTCATTGTTTTTGTTCCACTACTGGGAAGAAGATGTGCAGTTGACATGAAACAAGAGAAGTGGAGGGAGAGTACTAAGAGGAGGTAAAGAAAGATGTGTTTTTTGGTGACAAAATTAAAAGCCTATAAAGTGCACACTTATTTAATTAGAACGCCAGCATGAGGAACATTGAGAATAATGAATGAGGAGAGGAAACCTTTGTGAGAAGAGAGAGAGAGAGAGAGAAATATACAGTGGAACAGATTGGCACAGATTCTGTTTGCTATAGCTTTTTGGTCTAGGCATAAGGAGGAGGAGGAGGAGTTGAGCTTACTACAACATGGCGTATACATAAAACTTCAAGGCAACCCTCTGCAGAAATACATTATCTCAAATTGTTGTTCACGCGAAAATTGAGGCCGACTCAATCAAGTAGTTTTCACTATTGGTCTTTTCTCTCGGTGATCTTGTGTATCAAAACCTGTTGTATTTGCGTGTGTTGCAATTGCAACCCAAAAGGGAAAATTTTGTGGAGCTTGTTAGCCAAGTCAAAGCCAGCAGCAGCAGTGGTAGTAATAGTGGTAGTAGTAGTATGGCTTTGCTAATAATTGCCGTATGGTAGTTTTTGCTAATTGCCTTTTTCCCATTTTCATGTCCTCTGCAGTGCAATATCGTCAGCTGGGCTTGATTTGTGTTGAAAAAGTCGAATGTAATACTTTGCACTGGAAACCCAAAGAGAAAATGAGAGAGAGAGAGAGAGAGAGAGAGAATACGTACAATTTTTTCACTGTAATTACATTTCTCTTGTAATATATTATTTTTAGCGTTACAACAACTAGATAGAGATTCTGATTTTTATAGGGAAAATGTGGATGAAACCATAATACTACATATTATTATAGGTATCTATTTTTGTATTATTTTGCAGTACATTTTCCCCCAACTTGTGTATACTTTTACTGGTATCTTTTTAATATTATTTCAATAACATTCGCTTCTCCAGAATTGCAATTATTCTCATATTATTATTATTATTTTCCAACTGAAACTCAAACTGCATTAATCAAAACATGAAACAGACATCTGTAAATATTTGACATGATGAAATAATAATATTACTTTAACAATTATTCTGAAACTATGCGAGTGTATGGCTTCTATTTAATATAGTTACTGTTGCAAAAGCGTTAGTCATAAATAATGCAGTGGCGCAGTCCATCAAACAAAAAAATGACATGAAGCAGAAACACCACAAAACATACACATCATCATCAAGAGCAAAAAATGCTATGCAAAAAAGCAAACAAAAAAGCGAGGCGAATTATATAGAAAAACAGTAAAAAAAATACTAACAGTGTTATGTGAATGGAAAAGGATCAGAAAGAGGATATGTACCAGAAGATCATTTATTTCTATTTTATTTACCGCTCTAAGTATACTGCGCACATTATAGATATATTTTAGAAGAAGAACAAGATTATCAGTATAACTTGAGTTGGGAAAGTAGTCTGCTGCTGCTACTGCTAAAGAGAGATATTTTTATATAAAGCTACCTACTATATAAGTTTTTTCCAAGAAATATTTTTTTTCAGAGAGGCAGTAGCAGCAGTAAAAACGCGTGAAATTTTCAATGCTCTCTGGTGTGCTGTTTCTCTGGCACGGTTGGAGAAATGATAGTTTTGTGCATGCTCATGATGATGAATCGATTATTTTGACACTAGATGGAAAAGTCATAACTGTCATTTATCTTTTTTGGTGCAAAAAAAGAGAAAGAACAGAGCAGAAAAAATTGTATTAATATAGAAACTCAACAAATAATGCTTTCCGCTTGATGGATTAGGGATGCAGATATCATGTCGTAGAATTTGACAGTTTAACAAAAAAGCAAAAAGAAAGAAAATTCTCAATCGGAAAAAGAGTATGTATTACTGTTTTAGTAGTAGTATTGTTGTTAAGAATAACATCAGCAATAATAATAATAATAATAAGACTGATGAAAAGCTTCATGATCATGATGACGACGATCATCATCAAGACGATAGTAGACGATAACAGCAGCAGCAGCAGTTGGCGTGTTATCTGTGTTGTTTCTCTACTACGTGCTTTAGAGATATATTGGTTGTGTGTATCATTAATTAAAAAGACAAGACAAGCTTGAGCTTTCTTGCTTTCATCTTTCTTTCTTTAGAAAAATAATAATTCATTTCATAAAAAGTTTTTGGTGCACGAACAAAAAACCGTTGTAAATTGAATAATCTTTTTATTTAGAAAAAATAGCATTTTTGAATTTAGTTTCAGTCTTTGAAAAATTTCAAGCTCAAGTGTATTCATACATACATACATTTATGTATGTCTGATGTTATCTGGTATCTGGCAAGTGGACAAAAAATCTACTTCTACAAACGTAAGCTGAAATTTTTTACTACCGTGTATAAATGCAAAAAAATATTATGTAGGTAGGATGACATTTGAATAGGGCTGAATTATTTTTAAGCATTTGAGTGAATGAATATTTGAAAGGGTAGGAAGAGGAAAGAAATAGTCAACCTAAATAAAAGTCATATTTTTATAAACGCAAAACTTTGCAAGGTCAAGTTCTAAAAAAAGGTAGAGAGTTTATAGACTAGAGCAACGGAATAGCGCATCAAAGAATCACAAGACTAGATGTTTTTTATATTACTGTTTATTGTGTATACCTCTCTCTCTCTCTCTGTGCTATAACTGTCTTTGCTAAATTAAATTTTACGGTTAATATTACTAAAAAAATTGTGCTTCTTTTTCTCTCTCCTTTTATCGCTCCAGTTATGATTAAAGAGCACATCCAAATTACCAAAGTCAATGGTGAACAATGACAAACAAGCGCATTTGAACTATAGCTTCTTTTTCGCTGTGTGTGACTGTACACACGCATTCTACTCATCCGCTCTATATTATATGCATATATTCATACGGTCAAAAAGGCGCATGGCTTGCATTCAAACATTTTGTACATACACAACATAAAAAATGCTTTTATACTCTCTTATCTATCGGTTTTCTTTCGGTTATCCAGCACTACTACAAGGTAGACAGGCAGGCAGGCAAGCAAGCAGACAGACAGAAGCAAAAGCGTAATATCCTCTCAAGGAGAAAGTATTCAAGTTTACGCTGGCTGTTCATACATGCAAGCAGCAGCAGCATCAGCAGCAGAGCCAGAGTAGTAGTAGACCTGATGCCATGCCAAAACAACTTTTGGACAGAGGATGCATGTAAAAGCTTTGCTTTTGCTGGTTACTACTGCTTTTGCCTGCTCACTACTCTTGCTCCTGCTGCTGCTGCGAAGTTCCATGGGCAGACTGAGCAGAAGAAAATGAATTCTCTCCCTGGCTTCAGCTAATACGTGTTCATATATGAATAAAAAAAATACTGTGGATTTTGTTGCAACGTTTTCTCACAAGACTCTCCTTCCAAATGCGTTAGTACATTTCTAGCGCTTTCCTGGAACGGTTGTGTGTGTGTGTGCACAAAGTATATATATATTTTGCTTGCTCTCTCTCTCATTCTTGTAGAGAGCCAAGCTTAGAGTTTTTACATGTAAAAAAAAACACCCAATATTATTTTTTTCTACACGCGGTATCATACTGCAATATGTGAAATTATCAAGAAAAGTAAAGATAATCAAAAAGTATGTACTTTTCATATTTTCTTTGGGGTAATGAGAACTATTTTTCTGACAAAATCATCGCAACAATTCTTTTGTCTGCTTTTGACTCTCGTGCACAAAGAAACTACATGAAAGTTGTATAAAATATTTGCAAAAAATTGAAATAAAAAACTGTAATAATTTGAATTCACACAACTAATTGACTAAATTAGCCAGAAAGGCGTAAAGTCACTTAAGTAGTTTTCACTTTTTGACTTTTTTCTTTTACAATTTATTACCTTTCCTCTGCAAAACAGTTTGGATATTTTTAGTGGTTGGTTAAATGTGTGCAAACAAGTACACATCAGGCACAGAGAGAGAGAGAGAAAGAAAGAAGCAGCAGAACATGCTTTGTTGTTTGCAGTAGACAGAGCAAAAGTAAGTATTTCTGCTGTTAATTTCGAAAGAGTGTAAATACAAAAAGCAAAGAACACGCTTTACAAACAAGTGCGGTGTTAATTAGGTGACTGTTTTAGATCTGTGCATGCATCTGTGTCTATCTATGTATGTACGTGTGTGTGTGTAAAGGAATGAAAGAGAAAGAAAGAAAAGTGTTGTAAAATCCTTTTAGAATAATATACGTCATAATACATATAATGTGGTTCATTAAGTGCTTCACTTAACAACTTCAAACGATCTCCGTGCTTCCCACACACAAACAAACAAAAACACAAGAGAGAGAGAAACAGAGAAAACGAGAGAGAGAGAGAAGACGGCTTACAAAACCACTTGTGTGTATACCTACATATTTATACGGAATAGTCGTTCGTTCGCTTGTCAGTGTACATTCTCTTCTTTTTCTCTCACATTTGCTATTTATTACTCTTTAAACACACAGACACATACTAATATACCTAGTCTGGTAGTCTGCTTCCACTACTTTTTGACTGATGTTATTAGCCAAGCTACGTAGTAGTGTGCTTATTCTGCACAAAATTGCGTAAAGTCTAAAGCCACTCTTTTTTGTAGAGGGAGAAAAGAGAGTTACCACAAAAACTGAAATACCTACCATTTTGACAGAAAGAAGAGAGACTTTTGGGATGGGAGAATGAGCTAGCTCTAGCTTGGGAGAAAATGAAATGAAACAAAGACTTTTTGTACATCTGTCTGTGTTTATTTATTACAACAACAGCTTCTGCTACTACATACTTCTACTATAACAAGAAGTACTAGTACTCGTGTTCATCGTGTGTGTGTGTCTATGTAGTTTTGTGAATTGTGAAGCTGAGGTTTATTCTAGCCGCCCGCCACTCTACTATTACTACTCGTTCTCTCTGTTTGTTGTTGTTCCCGTTGAAAACATAACAATAATAATAGGACGGACGGACGACGACGACGACAACGGCTGGTTTGGTTTTATTTGTAGAAAAGTGAGGAAGGAAGGAAAGAGATGCCTGAAGAAATGCTTGTGGCAAAACAGACTCTGTTCTTGTTTTCACTACATAATACAACGCTATTCTACTACAACTGTGGGTACATCAAAGAGGAAGAAGAAGAAGAGGTACGTACCTAAACTACTCAACAAGATGATGATGATGTTGACAGTGACCGTCGTCGTACTTTATTTATTATGAAAGACTATTCTCCACAGCAAATGACCATGTTTCTAACAAGTATACAACTACTAGGTACTGCCGTTGATGATTGTGATGATGATGATGATAATATGATGAAAGAATAATGGTAGTCTTGTTGTGAATGAATGATGGAATGGTACATATATACTTGCTTGCAAAATAGCAAACCGCAGTAGTACGTTTTCAATTGTATAAAAAGGTAAATGAAAATAGGAAAAAATAGTCGTAGGAGTCTTGTATCGTGGGAGTAAGCAGGAGAAAAAGCTTATTAGGTGGTGGTGGTAGTGATGATGATGATAGTAACGACAGGGAGAAGGTGGTGACTTGGCTTCTTGGTTGTGGTTAAGCTTGTTGACTGACTGACTTGACTGATGACGGAGGTATGGTGGTGGTGAGTAAATGATTGAAGTGGCTTTCCTGTCAAAATAGTACACATTTATTGTACTTCTTGTTCACTTTTCTTATTTATTCTCATCCACTACAGATGACTGACTGACTGACTTGTTGTTTCCTCATCGTTTCCTACAGCAAACTATGTAGCTTTGTATGGGAGACATTGTTTTTCTTGCTTTTTCCACATGGTACATATACAAATGCAGGAAAGCATAATAAACTCAAGTAAAAGAAGTAGCAGCAAAGTAGGGAAGTTGACAAAACACAGAAAAAAACTTTATTACTACCGAGAAACATGTACAACTGCCATTCAGATTGTTAGTTTTAGATAGGGAGACGAAAAAAGATAAAAACAACTTTTTTGCTTTCTTCAGTCTTTTTTTGTATTGAATACTTGTAAAGCTGAAATGAAAAGTAGCATAGGTTTACAAACATACACACACATGCTCATGCTCAAGTCGCTACAGATTTTGAGGCAACGAACGAGTGGGATGCATATGGTCTATTAGACTGCTGAATTATTATCAGTTAACTCGTCAAATACTACTCAAAAAAGAAACTACACAAAAACAACAGCAGCAGTGGTAGCATTGACAAGAAGGCTGCTAGCATTTTTTGCAACACGATAGCTATACAAATAGAAATAGGATTTTTTTTCTGTTGCTGCTGCTCCTGTTGTTGTTGTTGTTGTGGTTCTTCCAATGATGATGATGATGATAGTGGGGACTGTAAGGAGAGTCCTAGTAGCTCATCAAAAGCTCGTTAACTTTACACAGTTCTGTGTCGTGGACAGTATTTCCCCTGGGAAAGTCCTCCTGGACACTCTTTATCTTTTTCCATGGGTTTAATTTTTTCGACGACGACGACCACCACCACTCTTTCTTTTTTTCTCATCTTCTTATTCTGCTTCATGTCCTGGCTTCTTTCCTCAAGGGCAAAAAAGCCTATCTTATTTCCACTTTCTCTTTTTCTACTACAAGTAGAAACCACTCTTTCTTTTTTTCTCATCTTCTTATTCTGCTTCATGTCCTGGCTTCTTTCCTCAAGGGCAAAAAAGCCTATCTTATTTCCACTTTCTCTTTTCCTACTACAAGTAGAAGAACAGCTAGTACTACCATCACCCAGCAAAATAACAGTGTGAACAAAATAAGAAAACGAAAGCAAATAGGAATAATATTACTTTTGACTCTTTTTACACAACAACAATAACAAGTAGTAGTACTACTACTACTGCTATGTACTACTGTAGAAAAAAAAACAAGTGACAGTTTTATTACTATTGAGCCGTGTCTAAGTGGTCGTCGTCCTACTAGTAGACAAAGTAGAAATAATAATGACAGCAAAACAAGTAGTGCGCAAAACAGCAGCCAATCCTATCCTTCTTATTCACTCTCGAGTAACTTTTTTGCAAAAAAATATATAAGTATAAAAAGTAGTAATACTTTTATTGCTAAGTCTAAAGACAGCAGTCATCATTATTGTGGCAGCCTTCTTTCAAATAGAGCTCCAGAGTGACGACAACCTCACTGACAGTGATAATGATTAGCAACGCACACGCTGCTATGCTGCTGGTATAAGTAACAGCAACCCCACCAAGATATATATATATTATTGCTCTGTTCCCATTCCAAAGGCTAAGAAACTTGCTGCTGCTGTTGAAAAGTTAATAATATACTTACTAGGTACTTTCTCTCTGTCCCTTTTATACACACAAGAAAAAATAACTATTTTGCTGGTAGATTGCAAAAATATATACATAGTTTTGTTGCAAAGTTGTTTAAGATAAAGAAGAAGAAAAAATGAGATCAAATTGGGGTTTTCTATCAGTTTCAAATCTAGAACGATATAAAAAACGTACACACTAAGAGAGAAAGAGAGAGAAAGCCGATTTAGTGCTTGCTGACTAAATGGTATTTTTTGCAGAAAAAATAATGATCATCCGTTTTGCTAAAAGCTCATTTCTCTCTAATCATCATTCCATTTAACGAAATAAACATTACTTTTCCATTCGCCGCTATTCCACAATTTTTTTCAGAACTTATAGTTTTTACAGTAATGCCGATAATATAGATTCTTTTGAGCTTTTTCTGTGTAGCGATGTTCAGTATTGATTAAAATTGCTGGAGAAAGAAAGGAAGAAGGAAAGAAAAAGAAGTACAGTGGCAGTTAAAATTGAGTGTGCAGCAGTAGTGAAAAACTAAATGGCAGTATGATTGTTATCAACATTTACAGTAATAGAGAAGCAATCAGCAACAGCAGCAGTAGTTTTCTGTATAGTATACAACGGAACAATGTATATATTTTGATGGCAATGTACATAGCAGTGTTTTCTGCTGTGTGTGCGGAGAGAGAGAGAGAGAGAGAGTGGTGTGGTATGTGATGTGATCGTATCGTAATCATCATCACGAAACCCATTTAAAAGCTGATCATGACCATGTGCACAGTCAATAAAAATAGTAATAGTAATAATAACACTGCGCAATAATAATATTAGCAGAAAGACTGCCACTACTGCAACTGCTATATTCTCTTCGTCTTAAGCATTACATATATTTTTTCAACTTGCCTCTATTTACGAAAATGTTCAAATCAAGGGAAATGAGCTGAGAATGTGAAAATGGTGAAAAAAAAAGAAGACAAACTTTGTATTTCTTAACGCAAACATTGAAAAAAGGAGAGAGAAAAAAATCACTTGTACTTTCCTCGCAATAGTTTCTCATTGTTATTGCTAGCAACGTGGAAAGCAAAGAAAAGCAAGCAAAAAACGTGAAGGAGTACTAGTAGGAGTCCATTCTGTTTAATGGGAATGTAAAACGCACTTTACTTACACAGGCAATACTACTATTTGGAGCAAGAATCTTTCCCTCTTGAGCTTGAATGTGACCAAAATGCTGTTATGATGCACGACGTACAACTGTCTCAAGTCTAGACGGTGGTGATGATGTAAAGTAAAGTAAATGTTGAGGGCGGACGCATGTGTATGTATGCATGCATGCATGCTTGTGTCACATAACTGGAAAATATATAACACTTTCATAAAATTATTATTATTATTATTATTATAAGCTCTCTTTTGTAATATAGAAAATGGGACAGTGGATTGTTATAATAATCGTAATAATGACGTGGTAGAGATTGCACACTTATCAAATAATATATTACTATCATCATCCTCTGTGAAAAGTAATATGATAATTCTGTAAAACCAAAGACCGTGGCTATTATCTTGTCATCGTTATCGTCATCATCTTTTTCTTCTTTAAAGCCATTAGTCTTTCTTCTACCTGTGTGCTACGCACTAAACATATACCTATTTCAGCAATAGGTATTATTATTATTATGTTGTACATACCTTATATATAATCAAGAGGTTATTCCACCTAACTGAGCATCACATCACCACAAAAAACAT
>JAHZMT010000054.1:0-18948 GCA_027743785.1 Sinhomidia bicolor
TTGAGTTTGGTTTTCTGTCAATATTTTCTTCTTCGGTGTCTTCAGGATAGATGATTATGTCACTACAACCTCTGAAAACTTCCTGGTCTCCACATCCTCGACCGACAGTTCCGTCAGCACAAGTTCCCCAGTTATTTCCCGTTTGGTAATGCCACTGAAGCACACAATGTTTACAGGACACGCCTTTTGGAAGTTCCAAACTATACTGGGCCCAGTATGGTTCCCCCATTACAGGAACTACATATTTTGTTTGCCCATCTGCCCCAGCGGTTCTATTCACAACTTTCAGAAGGTGTTGATCATAGCACTCCTGATTCAAATGCGACGCAGTGTCATCCATAGCACAAAGACGAAATTCTAGGTAGCCATAATGACTAGCGGTCAATTGAACTTGCACAGGCATGATATCGCCACTACGGTAGCCACGAACGATAATGCCTGTGTAGTTTCTACCACCGTCCTCGTATGATCGTGGAACGGTTTCATTGTAAGGGTCACCACATATCCCACACTTTCCACCGTTGAACGAGTATTGTGTCTGTGCCAAAAAAATAAAATATAGATTACAATCTCAGGTTACCAATATTACAATAATTTCTGCTTGAATTATAACGGTAAAATGGGGTAAAATGATACCTCAAAGCCACCACAGAATAATTCGTTGTCAAACTCATAGTTCTCTGGTGGATTCAAGTGACTAAATTCTGGAAATCGAAAAAGGCTTGCACGGTTAGGAGGCTCCAACAGTCTTCCATGACCATAGACATATTGCACGTTAAACTCATTCAAAGAGAGTAATACAAGAACACTCAGTGCAGCTAAATGGGAAATATTGGTGAATGCCATAATGCAACTTGCCCCGCAGAGTTACTATTAATCTGTGTATCTGTTGTATGCAATTATGATAAATAGCAACTTGTTTTGACGGTGTGAATAATTCGAGTGTTTTATAGTCTGCTAAATACTCTATTTATATTTCGATTAATCGACTGCTAACGACTAATGAAGCAGCGAAAGCAAACAGTGTGTGAATACTGGTGATGATAGCAAAGTCAAGTGTTTTTATAGTACTTAAGCACCAAGCGCAGTAAAAAAAGTGCATACTAACAAGTAAGTAAGTAAATATAATTACGAAGAAATCATTTAACCTTTTTGAAACATCCTTATTGCAACACGGTAGCGTTTTTATACGCTACCGATATTCTAAGTATTTTAATCAAGCAAATACGCAATAACACAATACGACAAAGCAAACGCCTAAGAGTCGTTAGCAATTTATGCACTGCATTTAAAGTACTGCTGTACTCTTTTCAATGAACCAAACTGCGTTGCGCATATGGAAATTTCCATATTTCAAATGAATTAATGACTTAAACGTTTCCACTATAATAATCTTTTGTTAGTCTGCTTATGTAAAAATGAATTTACTGCTCCAATTTCCTCGTGCTGGCAGAGCCGTTTCAACGAAATTTGGAGCCCTTGACCTTGACTAGTAGTAGATACCTACTGACCTATATCTAAAAAAAATAAAATGCGAAGCAAAGTTATACCGCAGTCATTCAGTGGAATTATTTTTTAATGCAGCAATATTGTTAGAAAACATGAAGAGGAATGATTTTTAAATAATTCAAATATATTTTCAATCGCATTTTATTGTATATAGTTTGTTCATAATTTAATTGCGCGTGAACACGCTCGATCACAATTCGGTATATATCTTACAGAAAAAGAACGATTTTTTTTGTATTCGATGCTACATAATAATATAAGCGTTTAAATAATAACTAAACCTCAGAACAGAAACAGTAAACACCATTTAAATTACAATATATTTATATATATATACTATACTATAACATAACTATAACATAAACACTATATTTATATAACTGAGTACAAATCCATAAATAAGTAAATACCTTAGGGCTCATGACTGACAAAAAAGAAGAAAAAAAAATCTTTCCTGTGCGAACATATAGCGGCAGCGGCGGCGTGGGAGGTAATGTGTGTAATAATGATATATTATGTATTCAAAGAAAGTTTTACTTTCTGCTATTATCGTTGTCGCGAATGTGAAATGATGAATATCCCGAATCATCGGGACAGTAGCCACCGAAGGACGTTGAAGTAGCATTTAAAACGGATGACGAAGAGGAGGACGAGGCGATAGAGGCTGGCGTTAGATTGCGTGAAGAGACGGCGGACGACACCCCACTACTAGAACTTGTGGAAGGTGCTGCAGTGCTTGCTAGATTTGACATGTGAAGAGTGCGTGGAGGCATGATGGGTGGAAACTCAATTTGTGGAATGACTCGATTTTCAAAATAGGGATGGCGTACAGCTTCATGAGCTGTGATTCGTTGATGATGGTCAAACACTAGCATTCGTTCAAGTAGAGAAAGGCCTATTGGATCTAAACCAGGTACGAGAATTTCTAAATTTTTTGCGGCCCGTGGATGAAATGAGGTGGGCAAAACTGGCGAGTCTCTGGGCCATTCTTCATCCTTGGGAGTACCCAATAAGCTATAGAATTCAAAGGATACCAATATGTTAGTAAAAGTTTATACAAATAGGAGAATATAATATCGATGATGCATGACATAAAGTGTAACTTACTCAAATATTTTTTCTAATTGATCCCTTTCATTAGTACCCGGCAAAAGTGGCCTTCTTCGAATTAGTTCAGCGAAAATACAACCTACTGACCAGATGTCTACAGCGGTGCCGTAGGTAGAACCAAGAAGCACTTCAGGAGGACGGTACCACAACGTTACAACCTAAATGATAATAACATACATAATTAATACAGTGTTCAATAAAGTCTTAACTGACACTGAAAACATTAATGGGATGTGCAAGTGAGTTCTTACCACATTCGTAAGTTTCATGGTGAAGTCATAGACTTTTATATCCTGAAACACAATACAGATAAACTTGATAAGTAAAGAAGTATGAAAATAAAAATGCATAGTTTGCAGTCATAAAAGTTTGCATAGTTCAATATTTTTCTTTGGATTACCTTAACTTTCGTTGGTGAAAGACCGTCAGGTGACGCCCTGAGAATATATTTGGCTAAATCCATCTCGACAAATTCAAAGACCAGGAAGAGGAGCAGATGTGGCTCATTCCCTGGTCTAGGTCCATGACACACATCCAAAAACCTAACAATATTTGGATGCTGGAATCTGTCTAGTTGACGGACTAGGGCTATCTCCCTGAGAATTGATACAGGTACGCCATCCTCATTTATTGGAATTCTGACTTTCTTAAGGGCTACGTATTTCGTTGGATGCGTGATGTCTTTGGCTTTGTACACCGTACCGTATGCGCCTGCAAACATGAACAATTGTAAAAGACTTTCATTAGCAACTTTCTTGACAACTCGCAATCACTACAATATTCACTTAATCTACTTGTACTTACCATTCCCAATGACGGTCTCCTCCTTGTAAACCTCGAGTGTCCTTCCATGGGGAACCGGAGGTTGGAAGGTGACAACATCTGGTGGAAACTCAGTTCGCATAGCTTTGTCCTCAAACTCCCCACTTGACATAAGGAAATGGTCGACCAGACTCCGTAGGTCCGCCTATTTGCGTCTATGCGATCCTTAATTTTTCTAGTGTGCTTCTCATTCATACATACAGATACCGAAAAGAAAATCCTCATTCAATCAGTACCAAAATCGGCAGCTTTTAACAGTCTCCAACTCCTGGCTTCGAACCGTTCGGCTTTTTTTCAGTCACAACAAAACAATACAATTTGATATCAGTCAATCAGTTCCGGGTTTCTCCTTACTCCAGTTCAGTCTGCAATATCAAAAAAGAAGACAAAAATTTGTAAGTTTGGCTTTTACTCTCAATGATCAACTTAGAAATACTTAATATAACCGTCAAGGAATCTACCTAACACCGGCAACCGGACAAATTTGGACTTTACTTTGCTTTTGAAACTTGATATTAACTAACACACCACTCACCACACCTATCCTAAAACTATTAAACTTTAACTGTCGTCGATGATCATTTTGACGATTAAAACTTGAACACAGACAGAGAGAAACCTTTGAAATACGTCGAAAGATACTTAAACCAAGTCTACAAACAGTCTTTCTTATCAATTGCAGCAAAACGCGTCAAAAGTACAGAGATTAAAATTTTCTGATAAAATGGAGAAAATGCAAATCGCCAACTCGTGTCCTTATCATCATTACAATTGCGCAAAAGGGAAGAATACAGCAAAACGCGTCAAAAGTACAGAGATTAAAATTTTCTGATAAAATGGAGAAAATGCAAATCGCCAACTCGTGTCCTTATCATCATTACAATTGCGCAAAAGGAAAGAATATAAAAGGCAAAGTAATATGAACGTGCATTATTATTAAAAACATCAAATGGTGAACATTTCTGAAGCAGATGGAAGCAAAGAACAAAGATGAGACTTAGCTGAACGCATTTTCATTTTGTCATTTTACATGCTGTTGTTGTGCGCATTCATGTGTACTTTCTATTCTTTTAAGCACATGAAAATAGAAATTTAATGTTGAGTCACACCAAAAAACTTGAGAATGGTGTACGTTTTGAGTTTGACCTTTTAATTAATTTTTTCAAGCAAGCATGGTACTAAAATGTTTAAAATAAAATTTGCCGAGTGTTTTTGGGCGGTGATGCACAAAATACGAGTGGTATGAAAAATGAAATGGACAAATATATCCGGGTTTCAAAAGTATTATCTTTTTTGTATTTAAAAACTTTTAGTTTCAGGTCACCAGCAGAACCCGGCACCTTCTTTGTTTGTGCTTGCATACCAAACGCATTACAAATCCTGTAAATAAAACGCCCACTTTGAGTAAAGTGAACTAGTAAAAAATATGCTCATATGTACAATATTTTACTAGCTGCATATTTCATTAAATATAATCCGGTTCTTTACTGGAGGCTATGTATCGGCAATAGATCAAAACGATCATAAAACAATTTTTTTAAAAAAGAAGAGGAAACAAAGTAAGCCTTGGGCTATTAATGTAGTTTGTATCCCCTAAAGTCCTGCACGATAATCATAATAGTGCCAATGCCATTCATCCAATACTTATTATAAGTCAATAAGCTGTATTATTATAAGTACACAGAGATTTTTGCCTAAAACACTGATTTTGGCTCCAGGAGAAATTAATCATCACCCCACAATGCACTCTGCATCGATCATTGTACATTGAGGGAAAGGAACAAAACAACAGGTACACAGCAAACGTAAGTAAGTACCTTGAGGATAACGATAAAGCAAGGACGATATTATTATTATAAGGTCTGTTGTTAGAGATATGTATAAACGGAAAGGGGGAATAATCGGCATCATCTTAATAATAATAATACAGTAATAAGCTGTAAGGAAGAATAAGAAGGATGATACAAAGATAATATACACTTTTTTAATCTTTTCCTTCTTCTCTCTTCACTTTAGTAGGCGATAGCAGCAGCAGCATACACTACTACTACTCTACTCCTTTATTAATAATTTCCTAATCAAAAAAGGTTCACTTACTTCACGCATTGAATTTCCATTCTTTTCTTTTTTATCTCTAAATATCTACATATTATTCTGGCTATTCCCTTTAGGAAATATGGAATATTTTCTACCGCTGCTGCGGGCCATAGGGACTACTACTACTCTACTACTCACTCTGTTGAAATTATATTATCATCTCTTCTTTTCCAAGCGATTCTTTTCTCTCTCTCTTCACTCATCATCGTTCAGTGAACCTGCGTGCTTCTGGTGGATTACCTTCGAAAAATCTACATTTGCTTTTGATCATCATCATCTTCATGATCATGATGATGATGTCTGTGCTCTGCACTAGATTTCTTTCTTTTTTTTTTTACCGAGCTGCATTTCTACTACTACCTTTTCCTATTCAGACATTATTTGGTTGGATAAAAAAAGTATATACCTAATAATATATTTTTTTGTCTCTTTTTTAAGTTATACCTGGTTGTCCAGTCCTTTTTCTACCTTTTTCATGGAGTTAACAAAAAAACACAATTTTTCCAGGTAAAACATTCAATCTACTACCCTGCCAGCAAACATATTTTTGTATTTTTTTATTTTTCCCTTTTTACATTTTTCTTTGTACTGACAATAGTGATTATTATTGCAAACTACACCACCATCATCAGCTCTAAACTCTTTTTTGATAATAATAAAAAATGACATGGTCTTCTTTTTTTCCAAGTTATGTACTGTCTCAACTGAACAGTCCCACTTTCCCCCAAATAGTACACAGATCATTACAAATTGGTCCTCTTTTTTAGTACAATTGTTAAACATTTCGTAAAAAGAGATAACCATATTTTTCCTGGGCTTTCAAGAAAGCACAGAAAAGCTAGCGACAAAAGTCACTGGCTTTCTTATCAGAACTGGAGATAAAGTACTTAAGAAAGATTTCTTTTCTTCACTCTGCTGACTGCTTCTCTGTACGTACTAATGGCAATCATTTTTTTCTCTCTCTTTACGTTTTAAAATGCTTAAAGCATGTAAACATGATTTACAGTAATGAGAACCCATTAGCAGCCCACCCCATTAAGAAAAAGTTACACGCTGGACGACACGACAAGAAAATGAGTGTCTCCTTTTTTCCCTTCTCTCCCCGTCGCCTCACTCACAAACGAAAATTTACAACTTTACTTTTAAACATTTTTATTTGCCAACTAAATTATCATCACTAAACTAACCACCTTATTTATGTCCTTTATTCTTTTCTTTAAAAAGTCATCATTTAAATACGTTAAAGGATGTACTTTTTTACTTGTTACATTCCTTCCCATTCAAACTCGAGGAACAAAACATTCCAAATTCCTATGTCTATAAGCTAGCTATGTACATGGTTTAACCACAAAATGCAGATAAGATGATGATGATACGTACGTGTAATCACCTACAATTATTATTATTATTATCAGAATGATGATTATGATGACCAATAATACCATGTCACTCTTCTATGCTTCTAACTGTAATAATGATTATATTCCTCTCATCAATATACATAAATAAAGAGTTTACTTTATCCAGTATGTCAGTGGAATTTCAATTGAAATGGAAACAGTTTAAAAAATTCCTTTGCTGTAATACTATGCCACTATTTTTAGTGGGTAGGTATCATTTACACGCTATATGAACGTTTCTTACTCCATTCTCTCATGCAAGGCAATGGAAACATGGTTCCCTTAATACTCAGCCAGCAACAAGGGAACCCCCTGATGAAGCCCTCCATAAAAAGCCGAGATGAGAAAGAGAACAGCAGCAGCGAGATTTTCCTGCCCGAGCATATGAGAATGCAGCCGTCCATGACTATGTCAACAATGGAAACCCATAAAAAATCACGTTCGGATAACATGCTTGCTGAGACAGCAGCAGCAACAGGAATATAAAACAAGAAAGAAAGAATCCCTTGTTTTTTGTGTGCGCATTCCAAAAGTTCCAATAACAATTCGCTCCTTTTTTCATACAAACACTGGCATCATCATCATCATCAAGAAGAATAATAACAATGTCCTATATACCCAGTTCTCCTGTCCCCTTCTTGCATGGGTATAACATAATAAAAAATATATATGCCTCTATTTTCCATCATAAAAATGTATACAGCATCTCTGAGAGATAACTTAAATATACACACAGATAGATATTTTAACATGCTATCCGTTCATCATCATCATTCCTATCTAAAAACAAGTAAACATACAAACGACCTTTTTTTATTTTATCCCCTTCATTTATTTCATCTCTCTCCTGGTTTTTCTTCTTGTGTGCCTTTTTTTCCGACCGACTCACCTCCCAACACCGGTAACACCAGTCCAGTCAGACGACTCGCACAGTCAGTCGATTCATTCAAGAAAAATGTATTCTTCTTTTCTGTGAATCGTCGTCGTCCGAAAGAGATGAGAGAACCACATCATCGTCATCATCATCATCACCATCATGCCAAGAAGTGGAATGAGAAAATGACCTAGCTAACAATTCCTCTATACCATTAGGTAGTAGATATAGATAGGTAGGTTGTTTTTAGGTAAGTAGGCAGTTAAAAAAAGTGAGACAACTGTAATAGTGCCAATGTGCCAGTCAGTCAAAAAAAAAAGATGAACAATATAAAAATTGTTCCTCCAGTTGAGAATTTCTAGGGATGCGCTTGTTTTGCTTTTTATTTATATTTTTCTCCTCGGGGAGAGACGATGAGAGAGAGAGACCTTCATACATACATACATATAATTTCTTGTTTTCCTCATCATCATCCCCTTCCTAAAAAAAGAAAAGTATGCTTGTTGTAATAATAAACCAGGCATATGAAGATGAAGAAGAAGAAGAAAGGTATGCACTTTGGAACAAAAAGGGAACCCGCTCACTTCATCTTATATCATTTAGCTGCTGCTGCTGCTGCTGCTGCTGTGCTGTTTCTTCTCTTTTTTGTTTTCTTTTTAAACTGAGTAAGCATGCACAAATATGGTGGTGGTGGTGGCAAAGTCGTAAATATTACAAGCATAACGGAGCCTGATAGTAAAATGAAACAGCCAAGCCACGGCTACACATTTAATGTTGAGAGGAGTCTCTCTCTCTCTCTCTCTACATGAAGAAGAAGAAAGGTATGCACTTTGGAACAAAAAGGGAACCCGCTCACTTCATCTTATATCATTTAGCTGCTGCTGCTGCTGCTGTGCTGTTTCTTCTCTTTTTTTGTTTTCTTTTTAAACTGAGCGCATAACGGAGCCTGATAGTAAAATGAAACAGCCAAGCCACGGCTACAAATTTAATGTTGAGAGGAGTCTCTCTCTCTCTCTCTCTACATGATAGTTTCTCATTTTGTAAGGACAAGGAAAAAATATCGTCACTACTGTATGTACACTTATGATTGCTACCCTTCATCTTGTTTTTTAAGAGCTTGAGAGGTGAGATGATAATTTATGGAGAAAAAATTGAAAAATGTAAAGTAGTCGGAACATACATACAACGTGGTGGTGAATGAAGACAATAATAGAGAGAGAGAGAGAGAGAATAGAAAAAAGGGAAGACATTATTATAATGATGATGAGAGAAATAAGAGATGATTATAATAGGTGTGTGTACAGTTTAACATAAAAATACATTTCAAAAAAGTCCCGTAAAAGTTTTAAAGGAATGCAACAGACGGGGTTGTTACCCATTACCTGTGCACAAACTATGATGATGATAACCCTAAAGTAGAATGAATGGAAATGAAAGAATTAGAAACGGCTCAGTGACTCCAATAATGAAACAAGATTACAGCTTAAAGCCTAGGTCTGGTAGTCTAGTCAAGCATTTTAAAATGTGAATGAATGGGAAAAAGAAACTGAATGGAACCCAAGACAAATGTCCCGTGTGCGTGATAGAAATATTCATATACCTATAAATAATAAATTAGTACACATTTGTATATATTCTTCAGTATTAATGTGCTCTCCTTCCTCCTCACACTGTCATTGGTAGTAACATTCGTATTCTTTTTCATTGTAAATTCTGGTCATAGAACTCTTTTTGGAAGAAAACTAACTGTACGTTTATAAAGTAAAATTTAAACATTTTAGTAGACGCAAGCTTGAAAGGATGTTTAATGAAAGCCAGTTGGGAAAACACCAAAGGATTTAAGAAATCAGGGTAGATGACAGTTTGAGAGGTGATGATGGGAGACTGGGAGACTAATCTGGACCTTAATAATAGTTTTCATTTCACCGTCTGCAATATTTTAAGACAGGAAGATATGGAAAAGTCTGTTTACTAGAGCATTTATATATTGTCCGTTGCAAACAAGGTGGACTTGGTAAATTCCGGTAAATTCAGGTGACCGAACGTCGTGTTGTCGTGTGTGAAAAGTTCTAATAATGCCTTTAAGACTTTTGACAGGACGTGCGAGAATAGTTCGTTATTCATGCAACGCCTGTTCACGTTTTTGGGTAAGGATATGAAAATATGTTCAAAAATATTAACAAGTTCACGTTCTTAATGAATGGCAAAAGGGGTTTTGTCGAGAGGATGGATGCCACACGACACTGAATACAACTGACTTTATTTTTCGTATATATATACTTTTACACTCGATCCAACCGCTCGCGCTCCACAGGTTGCATTGCAGGTTGGTCAAGAAATCATGAATCTTTTGACTTAGAAATAAGAGCTTTTGTGCGCAAGTTATGCATGCCTGTCTACGCTTTTTTTCTTGAGAAAAAACTCACAGTTTTTTTTTTGAAATATCATTCATTATACGTTTCTTTTCTATTCAGCACAGTATCAACTTTTTAAAAATAAAAATGATATGATGATGAATACGACCACCAGTACAGTACAAAATTTTTCTTTAAAAAACCCAAAAAAATATATGGATTGAATAATTCAGGTGGAGAATAATCCAAGAAAACTTTTTTGTGCATGCTTACGTAACCCTACACCGATACAAAAGTTTTACACAGAAGAGTGGACAAGTATAATAAGATTCATATGGACTGCTGTCTGACAGAATGAAAGAAAAAAACTGGAAAGAAAAATACTGCGTAAAATACTGATTGACGGGAGATTGCATAAAAATGGTTGAAGACCATGATAATGATGAGCCATGAACTGATTGTTCAAGTCAAAGATGCACACACACATACATACATACATACAAGGCATAAAGTCAAGTTTCAAGATGGAATCTCTCTACGTTATTTTAGCAGAGTCAGAGTGAGTGAGTCAGTGGAACACGAAGACAGAGATGATAAAACATATATGCATGTATACTGAAAAAATGTTGACGAAAAACACGAAAAGTATAGAACAATAATTATTATGGAGCTGTGTGTGTACATACCCGAAACAACAAAGGACTTGTCTCTCCGCTTAAATTTTTTGAAAACAAAAACACAAGTTGAAAAAGGACACCTTTTTCCTCTGTCTCTCTGTTTCAACTTCAACTTCTTCTGGACGGACAAGGTCGTTTGAAAAAAAGTCTTTCTCAACGCTCACAACAACAGTCAAGTATGTAGATACAGGATATGCAGTTCAGCTGAGTTTTTTTTCACAATTTCTGGGTTTTCGTATAAAAACCCAAATAATTTGCTGCTGCACCAGTTCTTTTGCACACTGTTAACTTATATATATATATGTTTTCTTGGGCGAACATGCCCATTCCAAGCAAACAAATCCGTTCATTCAACTTTATAAGAGAGCTTTGAACACACACACACACGAAAAATCTTAATTTTTAATTACTATATTTTTTTACTACTAATTTGTAAACTTGTACAGTGAAGATAAGCGTAATAGGTTTCACAACTGGCCATACACACCGACCATGTAAATGAACAACGTTGATGGTGATGATGATGAGAATGTTCTTATTTTTTTGGTATATTTTTGGGGTGAAGTGAGAAATTATTATTAAATTTTTTTTCTATCAATTTTTTTGTTGAGCAATTCAGATTGAGGAATAGTTGAAAGTTTTTTAATCACCAGATTGAATGATTTTAATTTACTATTACTATTATTAAAACCTAGCTATCTACTTTACTACTAATTTTATTTTTACACACCTTAAAGATAAATTACTATATTATATCTTGATTGAACACAACAAATAAACGTACTTTGATACTTTTTTTTAATGATGATGACGACAACTTCGACACTTAAATGGACTTGTACTAAAAATACATGTAATGTAAGTAATAATAGTAGTATCTCTGTGGGTTCTTCTAATAACTAATAAGCGTATTATTTCCCATTTGAAGAAAAAATGAACTCAGTCCATTATTTCATTATAAGCGTACTTAAGTGTATAGTAATAACAAAAAAAACTGTGAAATGTAGAAGTAGTAAAGAGACTTGCCTACATCTCAAAAGTTCTTTTTTTTGTATATTTTTAATCTTACAAAAAAAGTAAGAAGAGATCTCTCTACTTATATAAATAATAATACTTATATAAAAAAATTAAATTAGCTATATAAATGTTCAAATTCAGTCTCACATGACATATATACTCAAAGCGTACATTTTTCCCTTACTACTAATAATACCCGTGTGTACAGTTTGAAAAAAAATGAAAAATTGAGAAAAAAATCTAATATTATTATTAGCTTTAAAGTAATAATATATTCAATAACAAATTATCTATAATGAGCTATCTATTACTAACTTATTATTTTACTTTGATTTTCTTGTTTCTTTTTTTTCTTTTCTAGACAAACTAAGGTGGCTATATAATAAACAACACATATATAAAATCCAACCCAAACGAACGAACGAAGGAACAAACACCAACCACTACACACCTCAGTAGCAAAACTATTACTATTTTCTCTTTTGTAATATAGCAATAATATATATATTAATAACAAAAATGTATAAAAAAAACGTAAGTACAAAAAAAAGAGAATTATTTTATTTTAATACGTACTATGTACTTTCTTCTTCATCAACAAGCAAAGTACCGGCCGTACCAGAGTCTAGAATACGACTGACAAGGGCCGGTTGCTGCGCTTTGATCAAAACCCTTATGACTTGTATAAGTGTGTGTTGTGTGTTGATAATAAATATATGCTCTCTGCGTCATTTGCTTTAAGACTGGGCTGTTGTGGTGGTGGTGCTGTTTGCTGCTGACATTGCACTGGTCATAAAAAGACAAGGCATATATGTATGTACCTTCATACATACCATCATCATAAGCGTCAATATACAACAAGTGGTCCGTCCGGCTGCTGGCTCTCTTTCTCTCTCTCTCCCTTTGGGTTTGGCTTAAACTTGGTCTCTCTTACTTTTGAAGATGTGAATATACACACTAATGTGTATGTATATTGAAGGGTTCCACTTAAAAAAAGAGTGTTTTGTTCGTATATCATCCCACACCAGAACCAGTATCACTGGCAGTGGCTTTTCTAGTGTAGACGAGGAAGGATGGTGCACACACACACACTCTTACTTACACTCTTTTGCTCTCTTCTCATCATAAACTAACTTTTTGATCATATCCTGTCTCTGAGGAATGAATGCAGGTTTGATGATGATGATGATGATGCTGATGAGTGTATGAGAGGCTGATGAAAAGCACTGTGTGTGCTGTGCTGTTATTATGTATATATACATGCATAAGGCAGTTCAGTTTCAAGCAAATGGTAGTAATACTGACTTGTGACTACTGCATCAATAATAATACAAGTAAATAAGTATCATCTTTTCGAAACCTGAAAATCAGCACACACCATGTTGACTTGTCCTGTTTGCTGCTGCTACACTAAACTAAACTGGTGGTTAAGAAGGAGAACAAAGACCTGTCAAATAATCTGCTGCTAAAGTAGTAGCAGTTTGGTTTGGTGTTAGAGAGAGAGAGAGGAGAGGTGATACCACTGTATAATATTATGCTTATCATATCATGATACCATATGCCGGTTTGTGCATATACCTACTCAGTTTTTTTTCATTTTTCATGCAATTTTTGCCAAGTCGACTTGGTTAAATGATAAACAAGGGGGAAAAATTCGTTGTAAATAGTAGTGAAATATAAGGACATTGCTGGTAAAATTTATTAAATGATTAGAATAAGCTTGAAAAAATGAACAGACAGACAGACAGGCAAAATACCACAAGCTTTTAATATTTCTACTTTCAGCACTGTTATAATAATAATAACGATATGATGTTTGATGTTTCAAGTGGTTGAGGATTTCTGTATAGATTGGTAGGTATTGGTTGGTTGGTGATATGTCCGAAAAACGCTTGTGTGTGTTCAGTCAAAAGTATAAAAGCACATCATATCCTTATTCCTCATTTACTTAACATGCGTTTACCTCTCTCTGCTGCTGACTTTTTTTTAGTTACTTACGTGTTATTAAATAAACAATCATTTATGTAATCAGACAAGGAGATGAAAAAATGGATGGATGGATGGATGGACAACCAGAAAATATATGGGTAGTCAATGTTTAAAAAGTAATCTAGCATTTTTATGATAATGCCAATTTTACGATGATCTCTAAGGCATGCCACTCATTAAGAAAAAAAATACTGCTTTGTGCTGTTGTGACTTTTTTGTGAGTAGTGAACTCAAAGAAAAAGAAAATGAAAAAAAAAATGTTTTCCCCTTAACAAAATCCCGGCTGGTCGACTACTGCTTTTTTCGCATAATAATGAGCAAGAAGAAGGATTTTGGCAGATGCTTAAAATATATTACTACTTTGTAAACAGTATACAATACACACTACTACACGTCTCTCAAAAGAAGAAGCTATATACACGCGCAGATTTTTTTTATCCTACTCTCGTCTTCTACTACAGTTTGATGGATGGAGGGAGACCTTTTCTTAAAGGAAATCTGTTTGCTGCTCTACCACTGCACTGCTGCTGCTTGCTACTCTTTTAATGAACCAAAAGGTCTCCTCGTCATTGTCTTTGGTCCTTCCTTTCCTTGGTTCTCTCTGTGTGTGCAACCGCGGCTTTCCTAACGACCATTTTGGCTCGCTCGCTCACACTCTGCTATTCGCTCTCATTTTTTAATTTCCTTTTTAGCTTCTAACCCAAGTCGTATCATTTTTCGCCTTTATTCCTTCTCTTTATTCAATCATCCATCCGTCATATGCTCTTGTAATAACCATGATTAAGCTAGCTCTGGCAATGAGAGGGTCGCAAGGGTGAATAAGAAGAAGGAGAGATGAAATGATGATGCCCTCGAAAATCATTCCTAGCGCCAATTACTCGTGTAATATGTATTCGTTTGCAAAAATATCCCCTATTCTTTTAATCTTCAATCTTCCACGCATAATAATAATAATATTTTTTGTCTGGGACAGACAACACGCATAATATACACACGCACGATTAACATTCTCATACATCATCATCATCAGATTGGAAAAGATCCAACAAAAAAAGACACAACTTTCAATCAACCGTAAATCCCAAATCGTGTATGTGCTAGCTAACCAAAAAAATTCATTATGATGATCATCAAAAGTTTTCAGCAAACAAAAAAACCCACAACCACAAAACTGTATTTTCTGCCATTTTTATATAATATGAATATTGCGCATAATAGAAAATGATAGATAGAAAGCCATATAAAATTGATAATAATAATGTTTCATATTTTTTTTGTATGACCGCTCTGCTGCAGGGCTGTTATATGGCTTATTAGTTCACCACCGCTCCTGCTGTGGCAGCAGATCATTTTATTTTGTGTTTTATGATGATGACATCTCTAATCAAGATCAAAAACGATGAAATGTACTACTACTATACATTGTTGTTCATTACTTCTCTACTTCTTTTTTTGTCAGTTTATTATCAAGAAGACTACTATGAGAGATATATTCATATTCATACAAACTTGTAGTATATTAGGCATGTAAATTACGCACGACGTGGTTTTATGAAGAAATTTTTTTTTCTGTGCCGTACACATGCACAGAGAGAGAGAGAGAGAGAAAGAGAGAATGAAACAAATACTACCGTAGCAAAAAAAAAAGAATTTTCGTAGAATAAAAGTTCTTTTGATTACTGAACTGCTTGAAGTAGATATAGAGGTAAACAGCACTTGAGTTTGGTAACAAATCACGCAAGTTAAGCTGATGAAGAATAAATTCCTTCAAGGATTTTATAGTAAAGTTTGTTACCCTGTTTTAAACAAGACCACTGACTGACCATCCCATCATCATCGTCAGTAGCAAGCAACAGCTAAAGCTAAAATCAACGACAATGGGCAAAATGAAAAGTTGCGGTATATTGATGCTAAGCGAAGCTAATCCCAAATATCCGAAACTTTAAATATGAAAAGGGTTATTATGGGATATACCTATATATCTTGAATATCTTTTACCTATTAAACTGTTTTGTCTGTAATTTGGCTACTTTTTCAAGAAGAAAGTCAAAGAAAAAGTTATGTATACATCCATGTACACATACACATATATACCTATAATAGGAAAAGCATTACATGTTATAGACAAACTACTACTCTTGTCGTGTGTAAGTTGAATGCTGATGCTGTGCTGTGTGCTGTCTAATAAAGTAGTCTACACGAGGTCCACCTTTCTGAGCAAAAAACACCACGAAAACTATATACACCTTTNACTTTATTTACAAGTGGAGAAAAAAAATCCACAAAATTAGAGAACACAACATCATCAGCAAATCATCATCATTCCATGTGGTTGTGTGCCCTGATGCCAGCAAGTCGTACGTACGTACTAAATAATCTGCTAAGGTAAATACGTACATACTTTTATTCTTTTCCAATCCAAAAGCCGTACCTGTGCCGTGCTGTACCCGTACTCTACTGCTTCACTTTTCTTCCTCTCTATTGTCTATTGAAAATCAAAAAGTTACAAGACATGCTGTTGTTTTTCCCTCTCGGCGGACGAGTTATATTGGAAGTCAAAAGCGTACTCAAAGCATGCTATAAATATATTATCTTTGTTGTTTTCCACTTCATCCCTGCATATATACAAGAAGGGGTTGGTTAGCTGCTGCTGAGCTGAGCAAGCAATTTAACAATAATTTTTCTCAGAAAAACGTTCTGTTTAGTCGGTTGGGTTGAAAACTATATTAAGACAGTCAATTATTTAATAATGAGACGAAATATAGGTATATTTATTGTGCATTGGTTTGTTGATCGTTGACTTTACAGTGTATATACATATGTATGTAGATACGTAGTATATGAACATGCTTAAACCTAGCCAAGTGGATGAGAAAATTGTTCAAGTATTTATATATATTTTTCTTTCTATTTCTCTCCAGGCTAAAAAAAAGATTTTCATTTTCATGCCTTAATTCTTTTGCCAGCATGGCATACAGTACGCGGTACGTACGATACTGTAAATTTTCCTACATTGTTTAACACTGTACTGCTGTGTGCTGAGATTTTTTCTGCTTGAAGCATATTATTCTATACAAAAGCTCAACAAACTCATTCGACTCAATTTTATCGCGTGAAATCAAAGGTGCTGGGAGAGTACAAAAGAGAATATAGGTGAGCATGTATAAAACTCTGTATTTTCAAACGGTAACCCCGAAATTGGAAAATCTGCTGTTATAATGATTTCAAAAAAGAGTTTATTTGAGAAGGTGAGAGAGAGAAAAGCTTAAAAGAACTGCTGATGTACTCAAGTGGAAGATGCGTAGAGAAAGAGAGAGAGAGAGAGAGAGTAGAGAAAAAGGTAAAGATCAAATTACTTGAGTAAGGCTTGGCATTTAAAAGAATTCTCTTGTTGCGTTTTTAATAGGAGCGGGTAAAAAATAATAAGGAATAACCTTTTTATTACGTTGATTATCGTCGTCAGCATGACATGACATCATACAGTTGGCAATCCGTTCATGTGAAAATTATTCCTATTATTATTTGTGAATGAGAAAAGTCAAATTGAGTACGGTCTCAAATTAACAAAGTGTCTAGCAAATCTAATAAAAATCCGTTTCAAAAAAGTATTGTTGCTGCTGCTGCTGCTACATTACAGTTGCCCATTCATACTATAACTATCACCGTAAATCTTTAAAAGGAAATTGATGCATGCATAATATAATACTACTATACACATGGGCGGTAGTAGAAAAAAAATTGTTCTTTGTTATTCTCTGAATCTAATCCAACGAAAATACTTTGCCCGTTTTGTTTTTTTTATATTTCGACAATGCTATATATTCACATTGCTAACTGATTCTGAAGAATGCAAAATAATCAGATAAATGCTATGCCATACCATCACCATCATCATCCCAGAGGCTCCACAAAGTCGTCCCATGCATCTCAAAGGAAAATGCAGAATTGACGACGAGAAGGATGGTGATGATGATGATGAAGATGACTCGTCTCCTCTTCTTCGTACCTACTTGTAAGCACCGTCATCGCAAAATACAAAACTACTTTATTATTATTATTATTTTTCAAATGAAACCAACAAGCAAGTCGTGGAAATCCTCTAGCTGTGTTCTTCGCTCTCCATAAAAAAATGTAGTTGAGTGGTTGAGGTTGACTCAACGGAATCAACATGCTCATTCAAATGAAATTAGAAACTTGAGCAGCACGGCAGCATTATTATTATTTTATTTCTTTTCTCGCGAATCATTCTGTAGAACTAGGAAATAGTCAGAATTACCGTTTACCATCATCATATCACCAGCTTGTTTTATTTAACTGGTTCAGTCACACAAACACGGACACACGTGTTGTTCAAGGAAGAGAGGAATTAAGGTAAGAAGAATACAAAAAGCATTTTTTAAAAATTGAAACCACTTCTCTTACAAAAGGTTACCTAAATGCATTGTCGTTCAATCATCATCCACCCTAGTATGTAGTAAGTATAAAACCACAGAGATGACCATCATCATTCTCAACTCTCACAAGCCACCGATCAAAACCAATTGATCTCTTACACATGAATACGTAGTAGCAAGCTACTTGCACTTTCAAAAAAAAAACTTACCGCAAAGCTTTAATTAAACTCTATCAACTGTAATCATGCTGATGACGACGATTTTCAGTTTGACTAAAAATCAATTTCAAATTCTTTTCCTGTATAATTTCATCATGTACAGTTGGCAAACTGTCTATTTACTTTCCATTTTAAATTTTATTTTTTGTATTTTTTTTTTGAAACACATCTAGTTAAACTCTAAATTAATGGTCTAGAACAAAACTTTGTTTCTGAACCGACCACCACCACGGAATAATAAAAATATGATGAAAACTGTAATCAAATCAGTGAGAGTACACTGGCAAGTATAATGCGCTGCTGCCGAAGTTGCGTTTCAAAAGTGCAAGAATTTCTACCTCTCTAGTCGAATCGATGATCTCACTCTGTTTGGCAGTCAGCCTTCATTTTCCCATTTATTAGTCGAGTTAGTTGACTGGTGGTAAAATCAGCAGAGAAAACAAGACGAGAGATAAGTATACACATTTTCGTCCAAACATGGTCATCA
>JAHZMT010000055.1:0-11003 GCA_027743785.1 Sinhomidia bicolor
GCTTTGTGCATCCTGTAGTAAGTAATATTCTCTCTCATCTCATCACAGAAGCTACATATTATTTTCTCCATTTATATGTACGTCTGGGTAAAAAAATTATATCGTCAATCAGAATAGTCTCTCGAGTAGTTATTCTGCATTTCTGCTGCTGATGCTGATGTACGTATATTGTAACTTGTCTGCTCCAACTTTGGCAGAACAAGGGATATGCACGAGGATTCCACTATCATCGCAGCAAAGTAGCCGGGTTCACGCTTTTCTCTTCTTGGTGCGGTTTTTTTGGTTAGGGGAAAGTGACGTTGTGTGCGTACCATTTCCTATGTCTGCCATGATGGTATTGGTGGTAATTTGGTATGATACTTGTATATTCCATGTTGCTCACATTCACACGAGATTTCCCTCTTCTGATGTGAATGGAGATGGGATGGATATTTTTTTGGTGTATATACTTTTGGGAAATAAAATGCAGTAGAACATATTCTAGTGGTGGGCAAGTGCATTGATGTTGGAGATGCATGCGTATACGTGTGCATGTCTGTCCTCGTCTTGTCATAATATTTCTTTCAATACACTTTTTCATTGTATTTCCAGCTTATATAATGATTAAACCTTACGGAAGAAGGCTTTAATACCGTAGAAATAGGATATATATATAACTACATTATAAAAAGTAGACGGTAGAAAGATAATTATGTCGAGATTGAGATCTACGAACGAGCTTGTAAAACTGATGATGATGAAATATGATTTTATTGGAGGGAAATGAAATGACATTTTTAATGGATTAATTTTAAATGGCACGAGTCGAGGAGGCGATACGCATGCATTGATTCAAGTTGAGCAAGTTTCATCAGTATAAATTGGAGTTTCTAGATAAATAGACACGGTTGTTTGGCTTACAAGTTTAAACTTTATTATCAGCTAAACAAATCTTGTATGTATGTTGTTAGATCTGGAGAGAGGAGACAGGAAATCTCTCTTTATCGACTTTTGTAATGAGATGAATAGTAGAATTAACGAACCCATTTTTTGTTCTCTTTTTGTATTAAATAGAAGAAGGAAGAGCCCGCCAAGGAGGAAGAAGCAGCAGTGGCTGAAACGGCAACGGAAGTAAAGACCGAGGAAGTCGGCCAAGGAGACGCTGCAAAGACTAGTGAGGAGGTGGTCGTCGTTGTTAAGACCGAAGAGGCTCAAAAACCCGAGGAAATCAAGGAAGAAAAGAAAGTAGAGGAAGTAGAGAAGCCCGTCGAGAAAGTTGAGGAGACGAGTGTAGCTGTTGCCCTTGAAAAGGCCGAGGAACCTGCTCAGGTACGATTTTGATCATGTTTTGATGATAAATAAACTTGGTTATATTCTTGCCACAAAATGTATATTATGCATAGTATAATGCTGCGTCAAGGACTTGGTTTTAAACCACTACTACTGGTGCATTTGTAATAATAATAATAATCATTCTTAACGTTAGCAAGCAGTAAAGTCCTTGGAGAATGCATACTATATGTATAATCATTAGTAGTAGTGAAGCAGGAGAGCAAAGGAGAACTTTTTGAAGTTTTTAGTAAAAAGGAATGTGACTGCTGTGTACGTGAAGATATGTAGATGTAATGGAGAAATTGAAATGGGTGTGAGGAATACAAATGATGAGAGACAAACATGTCTAGAATAGACTTTATGCAATGTTGTTGCTTCAATAACTTTAAAAAAAGAAGTGAGTTGGTTGCTGCTGCTTGCTGCTACTGCTGTTCCTTTGTTGAAACTCGCCTTTCATTTGATGGGGAAGTCAATGATGAAATCTTGTTGAATAAAGAAAATAAGAAAAGGGGGTTTTGTGATTGATGCTGCAAAGTTACTGCTGCTGCTTCACTGACTGAACAACAGCTACGGAGGATTTCTTGTAGCTATTTTTTGTCAATGCAGTCTTTGCCATGCAGTAGTAGATAAGTTTGAGGTGAAAAGTTTATGAAAAATGAAGTGAACAATGAAGCTCTCCACTCGTTGGCCCATTGACTTGAGCAAAAAAATATTGAATGAATAAAATGCGTTCATTTATCAACTTATACTAACAATAAACATTGGATATTTTTTTATTTTTTGTAGGTGGAGGAGAAGACCGAAGAGACAGTTGAGAAAATCGTTGAGAGTGTAACTGAAACAATGAGCAAACTCGAGGTATGTACATTATATATGCATGCATTCAAATAATAGTGCATCTAGTGAGTGGATTTTGATGGGTGGTTCTTTAATATTAGATTTGGTATCTTACTACTAGAACCTGCCGTATCACATTATATTCTACCTTATCTCTCGCTAAATCTGAACAAAGTTGATTAGCTTTTTTACTTAAAGCTGGCACGTTTTACAACTTTTTGAAGTAATAAAACAGCTATGTAGCATTACACTTTGAATATTATTAGGTATTTATTCGTATTGTACCTATAACAGAACAGATTACGTTTTATTTTTTTTCTGAATTAGAAAAACCCAACCCTACAGCTCCTTTAGTTTCAAGAATGATAATTTTTTTTATCTTGTTAAGGATATTATTGTGTTAGGACAGTGTATGAGAAGCTTTTTTCAAAGATGATTTGAAAATAAAAATAGAGTGGCTAGAGAACAGAAGAATAACGATAAATTTGGTTTATCTCTCTTTTGCGTGAAAATGCATGTACTTTATATTTTTTTATTACAATGCGTTAATGAACAGGTGAACGATGTGGTGGAACAAGTTTCCGAGACTATCGAGTCATCAGTGAAGGTAATGAAGAAAGAGATCATCGAAATGACTTCCAGTGCTGCCGAAATTCTCACAAACGGAGTAAGTTTCAAGATTTTTTAAAAATATCTACATTTTACTACGATTGTTTTGTTGAATGACTTTCTAAAATTAATTTACATTGTTTTTACAGGAAACGAATGGACATCATGAAGTTGAGGTCGCAGAATAGATAACTTTTCCACCAAATACTGTAGATCTTTTAGTATATAAGCCACTTTGAATATTCAACCACAAAAAAATTATGAATCAAACTATTTGCTATATACTACGTGTATTTGAATTATTATTAAGGTATGTAATATGTTATGATGTAAGACCATGAATTTGTATGTAATAATAATAATACAGGAATGCGAAACAAAACTATTCCGGAGAGAGGATGTCGGAACATCTTGTTTATCAAGATAACAATTTTTTGATCATGTTAATCTTATGGTGTTTGTAAATTTGATTATTATTATTATACTGTGTACTACTACTACATTAAGAATTTAAGAATGAATTCAAGCGTTGAATAGTTTTATTATTTAATAAAAATAATACCTTTCAGTTATCTACTACTGTTGTAATTGTAATAATGCGATAATTCTATTTGTTGTGTTAGAAAAAAAAATAAAAAGCGTTTTTTTCCGAATGATGAAAAGTATAATATTAAAAAACAATGGATGAAAAAGAACACTGATGATATCATTAAGTTTACATACGTCGTTATATATATTGTAACAACGTTACACTTTGCATCAGCTAGCTAGCTAGTTTGTAAGTTTTGTAGCGGAATTTAAAAAAGTTATGTTAAAGTACGCGAGTTATATTATATAAGAAAAAAAGATCTACTTGATATAATTTTTCAGTTATTAATAAATATTGTTACAGACATTATAAATGTATATGGTCTTCTCCTCTTGCCATATAAAACCACTTTACAAGTTGTTTTCGTGTTAAATGCATAATAATATTATAAATGATACAAAGAAAGGTACTTTTATTAAAAGTTTTTATGTTTTAATGAATTAAAATAATATGTGTACTTTTGATGATCTAGCTGAATTTCGCTTATATTTTATGAGAAGATATTCAGACTTATAAAAAGGAAACAGTGTAGAGTAGTAATATAGTAGCAGCAGGTTAAAACTTCTCGCAATATTCTGCATACATTATAATTCTTCCATTTAAACTTGTTGAATTTACATTCATTCATTCTGCATTATTGTTATAATTAGTACTGCTGATGTATTTCATAATCATCCACATATTATATAATATATATATAAATAGATAGTTAATATGCTGTAAGTAATTGGTTCCATAACAGAATGATTTTTTTTGTAAGCAAAATTAAGATTATTATTATTACTACTACTACATTATATAATATATAGTTGATGTTTTACCATAAACTTTCAATCAAACAAAAAAAAGAAATTATTTTGGTTTACTCGGTTTATATAATACACACATGTCTAAAAAAATACATACCTACCTACTACTACATATAGTTTTCATTTTATAATTTTTAAAATTCCAAGCGTAGCTGCGAACTCAATTTTTTAGTCTCTAATTTTTACTAGGTGTACAAAAAAATATCATATTATTATCATTGCACTGCCCCCGCTCGCGAAATTGGCCCATTGTAGTGAAGTGAAAGGAAAGAGACAGAGAGGATCACTGCTGTTTTTAATGAATTTTTCTTAAAAGAAGAAAAAAAAAGTTTTGTAGACGTTTCATTCTAATTTGGGCGCCCAAAAATCTGTATCAAACTGATGAGACTCATGAAAATTTCATCGACCAAAATCGCTCAATCATTATAACGAACTGACTCACGAGAGCTGTTGCTGGTTGGAACGGTTTTATTTTAAAAACTTGACAACTTTTCATTTTATTTCAAGCTATAACAGGGCCAAACATTTTATGAAATTAAAAATCAGTGAATCTTGATCGGGCTTTCTCAAAATTCATAATCACAACACAAGCATAATCATATATGCATTTTTGAAGAAGAAAAAAAATACATTTTTATACTGCAGTTTTGCGAAAGCCTGAAAGTACGGAAAAATTCGTGGTCAGTAACCACACAGCCAAAAGAAACCATTTTTACTTTGATACGACGATTTGTAATTTGTACTTTGATACAGGTGTAATAAAAATGTAATTGTACATTCTTACCCATATGTAATCGTAATTATTGTAAAATTGCAAAAGGTTAAAAACAGACATTTTGCGTCTTTATTAAAAAAACGCTGATTCTGCTTAAAAAATTGTTTATTCGACTTTGCTATTAAAAGTCTTAGAAAGGTTTGCCGATATAATATGGTAAGTAATGTACAAAAATATAGCATGTGTAATAAAATATGAAAATCACCAGCTCTTTAAAAAAATGAAACCACACCTTTGATATAGAATGCGTTTTAATTACCTCTCATTAAAATAAAAAAAATTATCTTAAAAGAAAATTTTGAATGGATCTGAGGAAACAGTTAAACTTACATTAGTATATCGATATAATGATTATTTTACCAACAGCTTGGGCATGTGTACATGATATAAATACAATTTAGAGGAACGTATATGAAAACGAAATGGACGAGACAATGAAAAGTTAAAATCTTGTACAAAGGATAGCATAATAGTACGATTTAAGAATCTGTGTCGCTAATAATTTAAAAGAAACTGCTCCAAATACAGAGGTTATATTAAATATGCAAAGGAAGGTCGACATCGTAAATTTCTTTGATTTCCTTGAGCCACATTTGTAGCAAGTCGTTTTGCATGTGTAAGCACAATAGTTAAATTTGAATTATTGTGCTTATCTTGTATAATGGCTTTGCACTTGCGGCAATACAAGTATCGGTGGTATAATAATATGAGCTCTGTTTGATAAGGAGCAGTTTCGAAAACGAGATATCTAATCTTTAAACTTTAATATACGCAGATTGTATTTGTATACTATGATGCTGTAAACCAATGTATTCCTGTACAATGAGCGGAGTGAATGGATTATTATTATTATAGTTCTACTACTGGTGGTACAAGCATTGTTAAGAATTTATTGTCAATATTATAATATGATATTTAAAATATTTGTAGAGGTTCTTGAAATTCACTAGCTCCTTGGAATTATAAGAATATTATTATAAGTAGCAATTTTACATACATATAAGCAGTAACTTACCATAATATTTCTAAAACTTTTAAAAAAATGTTCAAACAAGATTATGTAAAAAATGAATGATTGTGTAATAAAGTGGTTGATTAGGCGAAAATAATTTTGGCTAAACTTGCTGATTTGCTTTTTGCATTTTTTAAAAATGGATAAAAAATATTTATTCATTTCTTTACGGATCATTTATTTTATCATGGGGTTGCACATGAGTTGATTGAATTCTTTAGTTACTCATTATTACATACAATTATTATTAAGATAATCTCAAGTCATTATAGTACCTTGAGGAGGGCGCAGATTGTTCAAGAAGCACAGAGACAACGTATGCGTCTTCAAGTTGTCAAATAAAAGCACAATCGAAACAAAAAACGGAATGCGGAATGTTTCATACGGTAGTCGACTGCCTGAGTATAAGAATGAAATAGTAATTACTAATTACAGATACAGCTAAATGTTTAAAAAATGCTAGTACTAGAATTTTTCAAATATTAGATTTTTCCCGTATTTAGAACTCGAAAGTTCAACACTCATCGAAAGCTAGAGTTATAAAATAAAAATCTACCTTTTCAGCCAGAATTAAAACTAATCTGAGAATTCAAGCCGATTTGCCCATGATAAAATTTTCTTTTCATACACACCAAGATGAGGTAAACCTAATCTAGTATCTAGTATTGTGTTGGTATTGGTATTGGTTCTGGAATGCACATGTAGCGACAGCGACTTTGTCAATTTAGAAAAGCACAATGAAAATTTCATTTCAGTATACCCCACTTCTTAGGCTCGATTGGAAAAAGTTGAAGTTTGTTGATATATTGTGGAGAATTCACCAGCACCAGCAGAGAAGTCAATTCCTTTTCTAAAGTTTTAAACTTTAGACATTTTCAAACTAACTTTGAATTGTATATTAATATACATTTACTCGATATTTGTTGACTTCCTCCGTGCGTAAAGGATTTTCTATGTCAAAATGCGTGCTATAGTGCAACGTGTCACAAAAGCCAGTGTTACCGGTATGATAAAATTCAAATTTCTTGAAGTCTAAATATATCGGCCTTGTCATTTTAATGATGATGATGAATCTATGTCAAAACGGCCTTTTAAAACTATTAACTTACAACTTAGTTACACAACACCTTGTTTTGTCTTAATATTATTGCAGTTAATGAAGAACTTGTGAGCAGCATTGGAAAAGGAATTTGCGTACTTGTGGGCATATCTCGTGACGATACCGATAAAGATATTGAATACATGTAANTTGTCTTGTCTTTTGCAGTTAATGAAGAACTTGTGAGCAGCATTGGAAAAGGAATTTGCGTACTTGTGGGCATATCTCGTGACGATACCGATAAAGATATTGAATACATGTAAGATGATAATTGCTTTTGATCCATATATGTCCTTATTAATATCAATGCAAACTAGAAATCAGTAAAATGTGGCAAGTACTGATTGACCTACAAAAATATGACACATATGACTTTCTTCTTTTCAGAGTCAGAAAACTTCTGAACTTGAGAATTTGGGATGATGAAAACGGAAAGAGATGGCATTATAGTGTTTCTCAAAGGAAATACGAGGTAATTTTTTAACCAAGTAGCACTCACGCGAAATACATGCATTTGTCATTGACAAATTGTCAAGCGGTAATAAAGTAATTTGTGCTTCCTGACGTTTCAGATACTTTGCGTTAGTCAGTTTACCTTGTATAATGTTTTGAAGGGGAACAGCCCAGACTTTCATCACGCAATGCCAGCGACGGATTCCAAAGCATTTTTTGACAAGTTTATCAGTTCATTGAAAACCGCTTATGATCCTGATCTTATAAAAGGTATGGCTCTTAAATGACATGAAATAATTACGTACATACCTATGCTAGTTTTATGCTAGTTACGGTTTTCATTAATTAATATTAATAAATATATTTGGGTTTGCAGAAGGAAAATTTGGAAATTATATGCAAGTTCATATACAAAATGACGGTCCAGTCACAATTCAATTGGAATCACCTACTTCTAAATAACTATTTAATATAATTAATAATTACATTTATGTACTTACGTATCTACAGTTGTAGCTTTAAAAGAAAATACATGATCGTTTCGCACTTCATGCCGTAGTTCAATTTTGCAGTAAAATTTATTTTTACAAATACATAAATGCTCGCAAAATGCGTAAGTTTTAAGTTACGGTTACAGTTAGACTACATTTAAACTTTATTCCTATCTTTATTATGAAAGTCAAAAAGATAAAAACTAGTTGAGGAGTACACAATTTACGTTGCAAAGAGTCAAGAATATATGTTTTTTGGAACATACTGATTATAAGCTATTGATGTAAATAGGTATTAAACATATATTACTGTTCTTACTCAAAACCTCAGTCAGACACACAGTTTTAAATAAAATATTCAATGATCACAAAGCTCTAAACTACTAAACTCTTTGGAACACAGAAAATCTCACACACTTGGCAAACGTAGAGTTAAAAATTTGTACGGTAACATGACATAATATAGTTGTTACTATTAGTTTAGGTAACAAGTACTACTAATACTACTAGTAGTAATACAAAAGTTAAAAACTACAAGTGGAAGCCCATAACCAACTTATTTAGTAGTTATTCCGTTCAACTGCAATGCACTAAAGTCAAAATTCTGTGGAAGCTCTGGAATTTCTGGTGGTTCCTGAGGTATCTCGGGTATTCCCTCAATGTCAAGAAGTCTCAACTTGATTTCCATATGAAGTAAAACGTCTAGATCCTTTTTGGCCGCCTTACTGNGGTTCCTGAGGTATCTCGGGTATTCCCTCAATGTCAAGAAGTCTCAACTTGATTTCCATATGAAGTAAAACGTCTAGATCCTTTTTGGCCGCCTTACTGACCATTTCGTTACCTGATATTATCATAAACCCAATATATTCATTAAACAATATTTTTTTAAATTGACACTGATCAATTTTAATTTGATTTCACGTACCCAAAAGAGCATTCATCCCATCGGTCCAAAGATCAAAAGTTTTTTCATCAGGAGCAACAAAATCGACTGTGCTTATTGGCTCTTTTTCCGTTACCAAACTAAATGCCAGCGGTACGTTACTTTTCTTCCCCCTATACATGAAATTAAAATGGGTTAGCACATCAAAATCGATATTATTGTGTAAATTGTCACTTTGTCACCATACTTGCAAAGTCTACAAGAATATAAAAAATTAGTTCATTGATTAAAATGCCTTTCAAAACAAGATATACTGGCAACTTTTAAAAACATACCAAACCACGAGAAGTAAATTTGTTGAATCTTGTTCCAGCTATCAAATAATTCAATCGGTTTTGCTTGATCAACTCCATCATTTCCGGTTCTAGCTTCTTTCTTAATTCCTGAATAGGTTTCGCCTGACAGAGAAAAGTTAAGATTTAGAAACGAAAAGTTCAAAATACATGTGTACATATTATATATTATTTCATTAGTATGATTGCATTAGATTAACGCTGCGAAAGTTTACCTGTAGCTCCCATTCTTCCCTACTTGTTCTTTCCTGTTGCCTGAGGTTTGTGATTTCCTGATACGTAAGAGTATTCAGTTGATTTCGTAAGATGTCAAATGTATCGGGAACTTTATCTAATGCTCGTCTGATTTGTTCCCGCACAACATCGAAAACTTTGTCGAAATCTTCCATGGTTGCTCTCATTTCCTTCCATGTTTTTGTGACCAATTGTGCGCAAATGCAGTACAGTTCTTCAAACGGCTTGTCCTACACAATTATTGGAAAACTTTAATAAAACCATTTACAATTTGTACAAGATGTTTCAAACACGCTATATGCTGTCTCTTACATGCTGGAAATAAAATGGATAAAATTTTCCTTGCTGATCACCGGGTGGTTCACCCATTTTCATGATGTCGCATAAAGCGTTTACTAAAGTAATAGATGACTTTGCGAAAGGGCACTCGTCTCCACTTGAGGATCTGCATGCACTCTCTAATACAATTTTGCTGTAATGTTCCGTGTGACTTGTCGCAAGGTGATACCTGTCAAGGTTCAAATAATGTAATGTAATAATGTAAAAAGCTGTAAACCATGAGCCATAAAAGCGAAAAGGCAATTAGGAATAGGTTATACTGACATGCAGTCAAGCGCCAATGCTCCTGGAGGTGCATCTGCAAAATCAAGTGCTGGATCCGAACTGTTGACAAATCCCAGTTTTTGATAGTCCCGTTTAAAATTTGTTTTATCTTTTCTGCCACCTCCATTTGACAGATTATTTGTTTCAAAGTTGATTGCAGCGTAGTTTCCAGCGTCGGATTCAAATGCAACCCGAAAAAGTTCTTTTATTTTACCTTGTGCATCTTGGTCCTAAAAAGTAATACGAAATAATACGAATCTTGTACTTTTCCAATGTAATGTATATTTACAACTGTGACTAAACTAAAACTACCTGTGGGTCGACCGCAGTCTGTCTTCGCTCTTCCAGTAAATTCAAGAATAACGTTTGCATGACGTAAAGTTCGTGATTTGTTTCCGATGGACGATCACCAGCCTTTTTGGTAATCTTGATTAATAGCATAGATGGAAATTAATAAAGTACACTGCATACGCAAAATTAAATGTTCAAATGCATTCAAATAAAAATTTTCTTACAACATGCTGCAGTACAATATCCCGATATTTTCTCGATGCCAGAGTCGTCGCCAATGATCTTCTCTTAAATGGATCTGCTTTGGTAAGCAATGCATTGACAAAAGCCAAAGCATTTTGTTGAACTTTTGGATCATTATTTTGTACATGAGTCACCTAACCAATTTTAGCGAGTAATAAACACAAAACTTTGACATAAAGGTCATTTCAAATGCTGCTAGAAATAAAAAATGTAACTCACCAATACAGCAAGAGTGACTTCCTTTTCAACCTGAGGATAACCGGATCCAGAAGAAACAGCGCCTTCTAACACCTGACAAGCATTCAAAGATCATACAAAAACATTTTTTTTGAAACGATCGCAACTTTTTAAAAACTTATAGGTATGTGCCATACCTGAAGGGCAGGACCTAGCGCCGCTTTGTCCATAACT
>JAHZMT010000056.1:0-12095 GCA_027743785.1 Sinhomidia bicolor
CGAAAAAAAAGAAGACATTTTCTTTTCATCTGTCAGATTTACGTCGATCTTGTATTTATGGTCTTGATAATAATAAATGCTCATTCTTATTTTCTTTTTGTCAAAGAAGTCACCGGTGATAACAATCAAAAAATATATCACACACACGCGCATTAATTGATTTTCTAGTCCACAGAGTAGTAGAGGCAGTACCTTAAAAATTTTATTATTATTCTCATTCGTTTGTTTAACGTAAAGTAGTATGAATAATGTGGTCTTTTAAAAGCTGTGCTGTGCTGCTTGCTTGCTGGTATGGTGGTGGTGCCGATGAGGCTGGCCGATTAGCATTTTAAAACTTTTTTTATTTATCACAAAGCCTGTTTTATTATCGTTTTTAGCTAATCCGTATTTTATCGGGTTATCGACAAACAGCAGTAGTGAGTTTAACGGGATATATTCATGCCATGACGTCTTCTAGAAGATAGGAGAGAGGAGACAAAAAGTGAACATGACACACACAAGACATGTCAGTCAGTCAGTACGTGAAAAAGTTCAAATTGTCAAATGTCATCAGCAAACGAATATAATAAGTTGTTTTTGTTGGGATTATTGTAGAAAATAAATATACTTAATAATGGGCAGCGGACTAGGAAAAAGGGCCAAACCAAAAAAATTCAATGGGCAATGACATTTGTGTGTTGTGTGCAAAAGCGTTTTAAAAGCCAAGTTGACATGATGATGACGAGGTCATGCATGTGCATAAATCACGCAATGGGACAACCAACTCGACAGGTACGGGACAGGACACACAATACATACATACATACATATGACGATCAAAAAAACCAACTTGCAATTTGCATCGTAATTATTTCACAGTTGTCGCCAGACGCAATGCTATAATATATTTTGCATTTTTTTTCAAACAGTCAAACCACTTTATACTCATGTCATNATACATATGAGAATCAAAAAACCAACTTGCAATTTGCATCGTAATTATTTCACAGTTGTCGCCAGACGCAATGCTATAATATATTTTGCATTTTTTTTCAAACAGTCAAACCACTTTATGCTCATGTCATATGATCACAACAAAAATGACCATTAATCCTACTTGGCCTTAATTTACAATTCTCCAAAATTAAAGTGCAAAGTGTAAGGCTCGCATTTTCAAATTCGAAATAATTTAATAATTTATTTTCTACGCGTATCATCAACTTGTGCATTTTCTCTGTGCTACGGTAAAATAATGCAAAATAGCCCTGCTGCCTGCACATCAATTCACATGACATGTAATGTGACCCCTATCCATACAAAATTGAAAGCCCATCATTATTTTGGCAGTGCTGCTGCTGCCGTGTAGGATATCAGTTTAAAAGAAGTAAATAACAATAAATGATTAAAAAGGTGATGATGTCACGGAGCAGCAGAGCAACCAAAGTACTATTGACTGACTGACAATAATTTTTATGGAGTGCACTTTGCACCTTTCTTCCATCAACATAAAAAATAAATAAACATATGCATATTTGAATGAATCTTTTGTTGTTTTGCTTCTGCTCACAGCATATAGCAGCAGCCTAGCAGCACCTCGGCACGGCACGGCACTGGTAGTAGTAGTGTACAAAAATATGTTTGTTTGTTACCTTGTACCACATCATAAAAATATCATTGTCCTTTTGCTTTTTTCGCATCTTTTTTTTCTTCTTTCGTAATCCATATGATTAGTATTACCATTACCACCACCACCACTTTTCAACTTTGACTAAAGCTAGTGCTGCTGCTGCTAATATGCGTTTCGCACTGACTGATCATCATCATATCATTATCATTTCATTATTATAAGTGTAATAATAATTCTATATTTTATACTTTGTTGTTAAGTGTTGTTGTGTGTGAGTGCTGCATGCACATTATACATACTACGTGTTGTAAAGCGTGAACTACGCACTACTGGCTGGTTAACTTAATGGTATTATTATTGCCTTTTGCTGTTCGATGAAAATAAATGGTGTGCTGCTAGTAATATTAGTGAAATGGGTGCTGCTACAAAGTTCTTGTGCATCACTTTCAGTACACTTTTTTATGTTGATTTTATTATTTCATTTTTACTAGAACAACAAAGCGGCACAACAAACCTTGTATTGCGGTCTTCACTCACTTGCTTCTACTGCACTCCTGTTATTGCTCATGTTGTGCTCAATGCTAATAATATATTTTTTTTCGCTGTATTTATGGTCCCTGTCTCTGTTTATCTTGTCAAGCTAATCAGGCTTGTTGTCTCTTTTCATCCCCGCTATTTTTTTCAGTCAGTCAATTCTTTTGTGTAATGGTAGAAAAAAAGACAAGGACAAATAATGCACGTAAACATTATTAACAATAATTTTTGCTATACATTGTCAATGTTCAAGGGGCCTAACTTTAGCTATATACTGTAGTCGTACGTAATTAGCCTTAATTGGTAATCGATTACAGCTCGTTTTATTGAACTTGCGTAATAATAATAATAATATATTACGGTGGAATGCATGGTTTTGGGGAGTTTTTTTGTTGTGCATTTATTGCTTTATTGCAAAGTAGGTAAGTAAAATTGAAGGATAATATTTTTGTATATTACACTATTGTAAACTGCAGAGAGAAAGGGGGATCACGGTTTAATTCATTTATGTATGTATGATGAATGAATGTGATTGGAATTGTCAAAAGTGGTGGTAATCAGATGGAAAGATGCGCCTTGTGTACGTACATGCAATAAAAAAAAATATATATATTATATCTCTCTGGTCTTGCAAGTTTATAGCAGCAGCAGGTTTTTTTTTGCTTGCAATCAGAAGCAATTTGACAAAAGCGTGTTCACTCACAAAGTTTCATTTAGAAAACATACTCGAACTGAATGATATATTTATTTCAGTGACATTGTTTCTACAGGACGACACATTTCAAACGACATGCATGGCACATGAGGTTGCTGCAAAAAAAATTGCCCAATATATTTTATTTGCATACTTTGTACATTGAATACAAAATGACATGACATGTATGTAGGTATTCTTCCAAAAAACGCCAAATACGGCTGTGGTGGTGATGATGATGATGTTTGTTGGTCGGGGTGGTGGGTATTGTCGTACAAAATATAATATTTTAATGAACAATGCGCTGCTCTACGATGTAGTTATTAATGCAGCAGAGCAGAACCAGGAGGAGTACCGCTTTAGAATACATTATTATTGTTATAGGGCACATTTTTGCTGTCTTTTAATATTATTATCATTTATGTATTTATTATGGAGATGCAATACAGAAAAAAAAACTTGTCAGACAAGAGCAGCAGTAGAAATTAGAATCTTACTCACGCCACCATATACCATCATCATCATATCACCAACACCACACACAAACTCAACTCACAGTTTTTTTCATTGTTACAAATAATCCCACTTTATTTAACTGTATCATTATTACTACTGCTGCTACTACTCCTTTACTTTCACACATGTCATTTGACTCATTTGCGATTCATTTCTGACTGACTGACGATGATAAGAGGAAGGCCGGCTATCATATAGGTAGCTATTTTTTGCCGGTGTAGTAAATGCCGGTCGATATCTCTTTTCTGTTCTCTCTCTCTTCTTCTTCTGCTTGATGATCCACTTACATGGTTAATTAGTCCTCCTCCATTGTTTTATTTTTCAGTCAGAATAATATGATAATGACGATCATGTTGAGTATGATAAAATATCAGTAGCAGCAGCAGCAGAGAATAGAATCAAGATGAACAAGATGTCATTGACGTTGCTGTGATTTATTACTGCATTTTCTACACACAATGACAACTCAGATAAACTAGTACAAATTGCTGTGGCACGCCATCATGATTATCATCGTCATCAACCATTTTCTGACTGTTTATCTCTTCTTCAAAAAAAACAAAAGATGTATAAACTTTTTTATGTATATTGTTTTGTGCACTCTTTCTTCCATCCTAATTCACTTTTGTTTTCTTTTTCGAAAAAAATAACAATGATGCTGTAACAATCAGATGAATGTTGACAATAATAATAATAATAAAGTCAGTCGTGTGATGTACCATATTTTTGTTAAAAGTATTGTGCAATTTTTGCTAAAAAAAATTTCTTCTCTGTTTCAAATCTCACCTCACACATGCTTCCCTTTTTTCTGTGTGACAATAGCACACATAAAATATAAAGAGACTAGACCAGACCATCCTCAGCAGAGCGCCAAAAAAAGAGGATGAAAAAACGAGAAAGTTTTTCTATGAATTGACGGTAATTCAAGCATCTCCTCCTTACAACACAACAATGGAAAAGTTACTTTTTTCACACAAAAAAAGAAAAGTTTTTTTTTCATCCTTTCTTCTGTAGAACTAGGTATTCTATGAACCATAATGTTCTTTTCGATCCTTACCACTATCACCAACCACCACCACCACCTTTTTATATTGCTCTTATTTTTTTGCCGAAAATAAAATGCAAATTGTAACAAGCATCAATGCAGTAATAACCCTTGAGCCAAGAAAAACGTGCGTAGAGCATTTCTATTTCAAACAGAGCACCACCACGCATTTTTATAGAAAAAAAAATTTCGTTGGTGCAAAATTCTCTTTGTCATCATCATGATAATGATTATTATTATTATTATACTTTGTGTTAAAGCTGCTGATGCACATTATATGTATTTTATTACACATTAGATCATTCTAAGTGCAGTTCACTTTGCTAGGTATATTGCTCAGTCAGGTTGTCGTTGTCGAGGAAGAAAAAAAATGAGATGGATAGATGCATCCATCGATTCGTCAAGCTCACTTTTTCATTCTTCTTCTACTGCTGCTGCATCATCTCATGTAGCTCTGTGCTGTTTCTGTTGCTGCTGCTGATGATGATAAATAAAAGCATAATAATTTCTCAAGTCAAGCATAAAGTCACGAATTTTTGTTGTGAAATCCTTCTTCTCCTCCTCCTCCTCCTCTTCTTGAGGAGTCATCATGCATGTTTTTAATGTTGCACTGAATTCACAACAAAGTGGAGTGAGTGCGAAATAAAAATGAAATGAAATAAATGGAGTGCAATGAAGAAATGAAATGAGTGCAACAAGCAGACTTTATGTGCATTAAACATGATGCTACATTATTCCTTCACGCACAAAACAGACAGATTGTGATTTTGTTTTGAGATGTGATTAACTATTCCTCCTGAGAAGAGAGTAAAAGATGATGACGATCGTCATCATCATCATCAAATAAAATCAAACATATAGCACAACAACAGCAGCAGCAATAACAACTGAGCATTATCGACAAAAATGAAAATAATGTTTCGTCTTTTCTACTCGCATGAGTCGCATGCTGTATAGTAGAAGTAGTAGAGATGATGTGTTTGTTGCCGCAATGAAAATGCTCTTATTACTTGATGATCAGCCATCATCATCATTTCTCCTTTCCAATGCATTATGCCATCACAATCATCATCATCATCATGAGCATAATGATATCTCATCAGATAGATCACAGCAGCAATTTAAGCAGCAGAGAAGTGAACAACTAGCATAACATCATCACAACAACAGTCAAGTCAGTCAGTCAGTCAATTTCTGTACAAAATTATTTTTTTTCTCGAGTATCCCTGAAAGCCAAGAGGCAAAAAACTGTCATGATGATGATGATGACGATGATAATAATAATAACGATATTATAATCAAGAGTAAAAGGAAAAAAATGTAGTGTTTTGCTCTATGCTCGCGAGTGAGATTTGTCGTGTGGTTTATGTAGAGAATTGAAGATGTGATGGGGTGCTTGCTTTTTGCTTATGTAACAACATTGTTTTGTGTGCAAAAGTGGTGGTAGCAGAAGCAGCAAATGGACTGTTATTTCCTGATGATGATAATGTTGTTGATGCTGTGCTGTTGCCGTTGTCATCATATCCATCCATCCATCGCAGAATCCATTTGTTAGATTGCTTCTTCTTCGGCTTTTGCCTCAGCAGCAGCAGCAGCAACAGCAGTAGCTTCACCACAAGACCATTATTTTACACAATACACATCATCCTACAAAATGGTATAAAAAATGCCTGCTGCTGCTCTTTTACTTTACTTTTTAGAGTAGTGTCGCATCAGTTTTTTGTATTTTGTAACAGTTCAATCAAGACAGTAAGTGTGTAGGTATGTATATTTTATTGTAATTCTATGCTGACGGCTGTTATGACCGTGCCATGCCATCATATCATCACCATCATTCTTTTGCTTTGATATTATTGCATTGCATCAAAAAGCTGACTTGCTCTCGGCTGTCGGCTGTTGTGATGTTGTATGTGTAGAGAGAGAGCCTTTCTCTTCCTTTTATGCCTGTCTGATTTCCCTTTTAATTCTCCGTGTTCCTGTCATTACTTTTGTGCGAAGAGATGAGGTGATGAGAGACTGTGTGACCTGGACTGATTTCTCATTGTGAACGTGTCCTCTCTCTTTTTTGAATTGTATTAGTTTATCAGTTCTGTCGGAAATTTGCATAAAAAACAAGTTCAATTTCCATTCCTAATGTCATTTTCACTCGACTTGGAAATCACAATATAAACGAAGGAAGCAAGAAAAAAAAGAATGGGAAGGCGGAGTAGAATCTCATACTCTCTTACCAGACTCTCTATTGCTTTGGCTTTGCATCCATCCATTATCATCATCAGCATCATTTTCCACATTGCATAATAATGTAAATGCTATTGTGAGCACAGCTATATGAGTGGTGGTGACTGTGGTGTTTGATAATAATAATAATAATGCTGAGAGGGATATTCTAGTATTTTTATGATGATGCTCACTTTTCTCTCTACTCACTTCTCCTGTCTGTCATGTCATAATGTCAGTTAAATATAATGAGTCTGTTATATAACATGATCATCATCATCACGGCTGCACAACAACAAAATATTATTCGAGTGCCAAAAAATTAATGTACATGACAAGAGAACAGCAAAGAGGAGTAAGATGACGAGCATGATAAAACGTACTATATAAACGCACACACGAAACCATTCTTGTGAAGAGGTTTTTGGAAACTGTACAGTCAAGTCGGATCGTCATCATCATCATCATCATCGCAAAAAAATTAGTGTTGGCGTTTTCTTTGGATTCACGCACGCAAGTCAAGATGACAAGGGATGAAAATTTTTGGCATATCACTAAAATCAGGGCCAAGGCTGTGTGAATGCCGGTCTTACAAGTTGTTAAAGAAAAAAGTGCGTTTTTTGCGTAATTAACTATTATTGTTGGATTTTCGTTTGTTTTTGTGGGGATGGGCCGAGATTCTTAATGGTGATATGTATCCCTATATTCGATTAAGTATCAAGTTCTGTTTTTTGTTTGTAGAACACTATGCTCGCATGGTTCATACATTTGAATATGATAATAACATGAGAAAAAAGATAAAACTAAACCCGGGAGACGCCAGGAAAAGAACTAAATCATTCTTATTTTTTGCTGAATTGGATTGAATGGTGACATTTAACAAGAAGCAAAAAACGACATTATTTTTTTTCTTACATAACTCGGTCGCTTCGTCGCGCCGCCATCATCGCCAAGTGGAAATACCATTATGTGTGTCCTATATACCACGCTGTCTGCTGTATTATGGGGGATATAGAATGATGATAAAGTTGGTTTGCTTCATTTTCATGACGTGTTCACGCTGTGAAGAAAAAAAATGTAAGTCTCAAATCTCAAAGCCCCAAAATCCCTACACACTGCCTTGCTAACTCCCTCTCCCTCCCTCTCTCTCTCTCTCGAGCTCATCTTCTATTTCGCAATGATCTACTACACTCTACATTTGCTTGTTATTGTGTGTGTGCACACAGTGAAGAAATTAAAGAGCAAAAGTGGAACCAAAGTCGCAGATACATATTTTTTTGGGGGGAGACGATGATGACTACAACGACTATGTTGATCATTGTAACTAATGTTTCACTGGTGACTTGACGCTTTCGTTCTATCTACTCTAATAATGCACACACACACAACGAACGGGTACGACAATTTGGTGTAGAAGGCAGCAGGAGAAGAGGAGATAAAAAGTAGGTCAACAATCATCATCATCGTCGTCCTCAGCATCAGCATCAATTCCTCCTCATTTCGCTGCTGCTGCTGCTTATAGTTGTGGCTCCACTGTGTCGCGTTATAGTCTGCCTGGCCATGCACCACCACCAACGCCATGCAAAGTCATAAAAATAATATTGAAGTCGCAGTTCTATGAGTTCTTTGGGGCTGGGCTGCTGTTTGCTATAAGAGTATATACATAGATATTTATAAAAAAAAGAATCTCCACGCAAAACTCGTTTTACGTTAGCCTACTTTTGCAAAAGTGGAAGGAAAGTATAGCAGCAGCAGCAGCATCTCATTATTTTCTCCAGCACTAGTATAACGGCAGCAGCAGAGTATGAAAAAAACACTAACACAAATTTATTTTTCACAGTGGATCAAGAGCACGTACATAAAAGCAAGTATGTTCGAAGAAAGAAAGAGAGAGAGAGAGAGAACTGTAAGACGGAGAAAAAGGAAAGCGGTAGCAGCAGTGGAGTGAAAACATTTTTACGCGTGTGGAATACCTATAAAATCTCTCTGGGGAAAGCTTATGCAATGTATTATTATAAGTAAATGATGATGATGGTGGTGGCGGTGGTGTGCGGTAGGTAGGTACAATGGAATACGCGCGCGTGTATTCATAAATACATAACGTACCAACTACACAGCACACAGTTTCCTCCATCTTGTTAAGCAGGTCTAAGCAGATATCATATATCCAAGGCTGTGTGCATTCTATGTAGGTCAACATTATAGTTTCTTTTCTAGGTCAGTAGTTGCTCCGCTGCTCCCTCAACATTTTTTTCCTGCCAGTGGAACTCACCACAACACAAGCCTATGCTTCTCCAGTTTTTCTTGGCGTGGCGTCCTTTCTCTTCTCTCTCTCTCTCGCTCCCTTCATTGTGTTCCGGAGAGTTGCGTAGAGGAAAAGAAAGGGGAAATGTAAAAAAAGCAAAACAGTGCTAGCTAGAGCGAAACCGGCTCAGGCAAGAGTTCGGATTCTAACGAAAAGTTGTGTTTTTGGAAGAGGAAGCCAAGTCAAAAGCCAATAACTTTATTTGGTGGTGGTGGTGGTGGTGTGTGTACCTTTCTTTCAACCAGTTTAGCTCCCTTGAAAAAGGAAGACGGAGAATAAAAAGAAGGAACGAAACAGGGTCACATGGGAAAACAAACGTAAATGCGTAGTAGCAAGTATGATGATGGCGTGGTTGTTCTAGCTAAAAATGGTGGCGTGATTCGCATCAAGATTTTCATCGAAAAAAAAGCACAAAAACAATTTTTTTACCCCTTTTCGTTTGTTGTTTTACAAACACGTATTAAAAAACACCTAAGCATACTAACAGAGCATAGGTATGTATATGTAATAATAATAATCAAAGGTTTTTTTGTTATCACGATGGTATGCCGGGTGGTGACTGTTGCCGGTTAACTACTACTACTACGATAGTATACCACACGTACACCCACACACTAACACTTTGTTTTCCTCTCTTTATCCCAACATCGTGAAAAAAAATAACTTGAGACTAGGTAGGTATATTATTACATGTATCCTGTTCTGTTGTGTGAATTGCGTTGCAAAGTTATGTGCGGGAAAGCAACGACGACATCGACCTTCAACCATCTAGGCTCAGGCTAAGAAGTTCCGAGAAATGTTCCGATCAGCAGTTGTTGTTCCTGCCGCACCCCATCATCATCATTAGCATGATAACCGAGAACAGCGACTTTGCTTGTTGTTTTCTTCATGCTTCTATACTTAACTTGGCATGCATTTCATTCTCTGTTGTTGTTATTCGAAATACACATTTGTTTTCTGCGTGAGCTTTTCAAGGCTATGCCAATAACCGAACACCAGAAAAATACCGTTACACAAAGCCATATAGCTATGCAAATAATTTAAAGCAGAGAAAAGTAATTTTAAAAGTTGAAGCTTTTGTCCTCCTCGGGCTTCCGGAGTTGTTTTGTCGTTGTGTATTATGATGAGTATGCATGCTTTTCTGCGCAGTTGTTTCATGCTGCCAAGAAAATACAAACGTGCAGACCAAGTATATTACCTTTTTCGTATTTAAAAATAATAATTACTGATGTGTGTATATTAGAAGTTTGACAGACTTTTAACTGGATTCCATTTTAAGATAAAATATCCAAATAAATGAGTCATCCTAATGATAGTGATGGCGATGACGGCATATTTTTATTCATAATTTAAAAGCTTTTTTAATCTTCCAAATTAACTCAAAAACTGCATGCGCTCATATACACACGTACAAGTTAACTATAGAAAAAGCCATTCCTATTCCTACATGTACCCTACAACCTTAGGAATTCCAACTCAGCTACCTATTACCTCACTATAATATTAATGTACATTTCTTGTCTATATGTATAAAAAATACTGGTTTTATCAACAGCGTTTGTTTTACTGCGTAGTACTGCGTAAAAACAGAGGACAACGCATTATGCTAGTGCCAATTGCCTTGAATGACCGATTGAGCTTTCTGGGAAAAGAAATGTGACGTAGGTTCATGACCATTTCAACTCTGTTTTCTATACAGACAGAAAGCTGTACTAGCAGAGTTTAAAGCACTTTTGGCCATTAAAGTTGTTTACATCCATTTTATCACTATCAATACAGTATAGTAGTGAGGAGTGAAGAGGAGCTCGTTATTAAAATTAAACTTAATTTTTATGCAAAACAACCACATGTGCGGCATAGTGAAACGGAAAAAATTCTAACCGAGCACAGAGAAAAACAAGTAGTCAGTCAATAATAATATTATGCGTGTTAAGTTATCTCATTTTATCATGACGCAGGTATATCACCAGAGAATTCTGTTGTTTTTCTTTATTATTTTTTTTTACATATTTGAGTGGGAGGGCCATTCTCTTGCCAGTTGCGATTCTATTGGTGGATGGATGAGGTGTGCAAAAATCAGCACAATCAAAACAACATGAAAATCAGCAGAATATTATTATTATTTTAAAAACCTTGCATGTTTACGCTGTTATCTACACACATACAGTCAGTCAGAACGAAACCAAGAAAAAAACCTGCTACGCAGTAGCACAGAAATGTTTTTGCACAGATAAAAATCTCAACACTAGCTCCACCACCGCGCCAGAGCATTAGCAGCAGTAATAAAAAAAATATGTGCAGAGAGTAAATTGAATGCATTTGCACGTTTTTTTCGAAAAGATCAAGAAAACCGGTGTTAAAGAAGAATAACAAAGTAAAATAAAGAGAGAAGTAAGTAGTAGAGTCATTTAATGAAACGGACTATGCGCACACACTAGGCATACATACGTGTATATGTGCATGTATTTGCATTTTTTTCTACAAAAAGGAAGAAAAAAATTCTTTCTGATATATGCAAAAAATATGTATGTATGTATACATGTACGTAATATATTAATATGTATACGCTGCAGTGAGTGAGCGAGCAGTAATCAGCATCGCCATTTAAAAAGAAGAAAAAAAACTTTCACTTGTTGTTGGCAGTTTAGTAGCGCGTAAATGAGTTATGAGAAACAAGTGTAAAGAGGAGACAAATGGAAAATGTCACACAAAGTTGCAAAAACTATAAGCAAGAACATTTCATTTCATTAAAATTTTTCATAGTTAGCAAATGAAGTTTACCTACGACTTACTTTTTTTCATAGCATCATGACAAGATGTAAAATTGCAACAAAAAATGTTGATGCAAAAAATGATGAATGTGTTGAATGGATACTACGTAGGTGACAACAACGACACTTTTTTTGCCAAAATGTATAGAAATAATAATGCAATAAAGTGGATGGATGTTTGCCTGCACGGAAGAATATATATATATATAATCTTTGTAAGCCTTTTTTTGCTAAATTCCGTTTTTCTTTGCGCTTGCATTCTGTATGCAGTCAATGCTAGTGTTACGTCACGTTACAGAAGCACGTTTTTTTGTTAGAAAAAATTAATGATTTACACGCAGTCCATGTACTCGTACATATACATTCACATTCACTCACTTGTGTTTGCTCAGCTAATAATTTTTTTG
>JAHZMT010000057.1:0-17058 GCA_027743785.1 Sinhomidia bicolor
GGTTGTTGAAGCTGTTCATGATGATAATGATGATTATGCCGTTGTTGTTGTTGTTGTTGCTGTTCTACTCCTCTCCTCCTGTCTTCTCATCTCTTTTTGCTCTCTCTCTCTCTCATGACGACGATGAGTCGGTCATGTGGATAAAAAGCACAAGCATACATACATACATACATACACAATATTTTTTTTTTACTTTGGTATATAAAACGTGTGTTGTTCTCCCTGAGAGAAGCGTATACTTATAGGAAGATGTGCATGCATACACGCTTGGTTCATCCACAGCTACGCCGCTCATGAGATGAGATGAGAGCACAAGGCTCTCTCTCTCTCACACACAGCTCGCATTATTCATTATCATTTTAAGCATGCATACATACATTCATCTGCTGCTATATCTATAAAAGTAATCATTATTCTTGTATAAATATATATATTTTTTATACTCTTTACATTCATCCACCATAAAAAACAACATGTGATGATGATGATGATGATGATTACTTACTACGACTACTACTACAACTACTTCTCTCTCTCTCTCTCTCTCTACTACTCCTTCCAACTCTACAAAACGAGGAAAAAAAATTGCCTGCCTAGCCTAGGACGACGGCGACGAAAAGTAAGCGAGGCAAAATGAGAGAGTGAGATGCGGATATTATGTTATTTTGCCAGTGTGTGTGTGTACTATTTCTTCATGATGATGTGATACTAATACCACTAGAAGTACCACCGCTGCTGCTACCACCGCCACCACCGTCATCATCATCATCATCATCCTCATGATCACACCACACACACCACCAAGAAATACTACTACTTTTGCACTCCCTGCCTGCTTGCCGCTGCTGCTACTTTTCGTTCAGTCAGAGTTGTTGATGATGTCGCACTGTTAACTTTAACTGAACTCGCCTTCTTCTTTACTCACGTTACTTCACTCTCTGGCTTATTATTATTGTGCTCATGCATGCAAGATGCTTATATAGAACAACAACAACGGCAGCAAAGAGAAAAAAAAAGCAGCAAAGAACAACAACAGCAGAACAGAGCTACAACCATCGCCACCGTCACCACCACCAGAACCATTATCATCGTCATCATCAGCAACAACAACAACGGCAAAAAGGAACAGGAGGAGGCTCTTTGATAGTCGTATAGTCATGCTGGCTGGTTGCTGCTGTTTTTCTACGAAAAAAAACTCGCTTCTCTCTCTCTCTCTCTTTGAACAAGCTCTTCTTCTTCTGCTGCTACTTCTGCAGCGGCAGCAGCAGCAACACATTCTCTATAATAATATTATATGGCAAAAAATAAATAAGCATATAAACTAGTCTGTTATTATTCCAAGTATCTATGTGGGATACTTTTGCATATATGCATGCACGACGACGGAATATTGTAAAAAAAAACATTTCTATTCGCACAAGTTGCACATGTACGAAATCCAATGTACTTTTTATTCTTAAGCAGCAACACAGTGGCTTGAGCATATCGTAGTCGTCGCAATGGAAAGAGAGTGTGTGTGTGTGCGAGAGAGAGAGAGAGAGAAGAGGATGTTGAAGTTGATGATGACGACGACGACCATGATGGTGATGATCATAATAATAATAATAATAATATAGTGGAAAAGAGTATTAGTCGAGAGAGGAAGAAAAGAGAACGACGACAGCGAGGACGACGGAGATGCTATTTGTTTCATCGTCCTCATCATCATCGTCACGAGCAAAAAGGAGAACTGAGAATTCTCTCTCCCTCAAGTCAGTGTAAAGTTGCAGGAACATCATCAGCAGAAAACGTGGTGGTGGTGATGCTGGCTGAAGTAGAGTATTTTTTTATATCCTCCTCCTCCTCCTCCTCTCTCTTCTTCCTCATTTCCATTGCCATCGTCTTCTTCTAGAAAATTTTGCTGCCTGAGAATCTCTCTCTCTCTCTCTCTCTTGCGTTGCTTGACATGATGGCATGCCATGACTGCTGCATGCATGCTCTTCTCTCCTCTCCTTTTTACTGCCTTTTGGTCGTTTTCATCCTTTTCTTTTCATGAAAATGGGAAAATAGAGAAGAGAGAAGGAAAAAAGGAAGATGATGCAGTATATAAGCAGCAGCAGCAGCAACAGCAGTGGAAGTTGTAAGCATATATGTAGCACACAGACACAGACTACTTTACTCAAGTCTGCTGCTGCTACTGCTGGGAGGAAATTCACAAGAAGAGGAAGAGATGTGGATGGAAAATGATGATGACGATGATCACGATGACTATACAAGAAAGAAAGAGAGAAGAGAGAGAGAGAGGAAAAAAAATCATGAGAGCTTTTTGCTTGTGAGCCTGCTGCTCTGTGTGTGAGTGTAAAGAATAAGAGAGGCATGTATGTAGTCAGCAGCACTATAATAATAATAAAAAAAATAATAATAATAAAAGCACAAACCCTTTTCGTTCTTTTCGAAAAGAAGAAGGGAGAAGCAACCTCGTTTCCTCTCAAGTCGTCTTCGTCTCTCTCTCTCTCTCGTTTCTTTTCTAACTCCTAGTCTTTCTGCAAAAAAAAACTTTTTTTCTCTCTCTCTCTCTTTCTAGTTGTTGTAGTAGTAAAGTTGGATGGATGTGATGTGAGTAATGTGCCAGAGGAGCAAGCAAGCAAGTCTCCTCTCTCTCTCTCTCTCTTTCAGTCAGAGATATGCTTTTAAAGATATACAGACTACTACCCAGACACACACACACACATACATATGGCCGTGTACCAAGTTTTTATATACGAAAAAAAAACTCATATAGTGAATTTCGTTAGGTACGCATTGTAAAGGAGAGAAAAAAGCAAAAAAAAAGACGAGAGAAGCAGCGTACATACATACATAATAATAATAATAATAAAAAATAAAAAGGAAAAAAAATAAGAGAGACAAGAGAGCGTGTTGGTTGATAGTGGTAGCAAAGAGCCACACAGCAGTGGTGGTGGTAGTGGTGGTGGTGGTAGTGGTGTGATGATGATGTTGATGTTGTAAGAGGTCTTTTTTTCCTCCTCCTCCTCCTCCTTGAAAAATCCAAGTCTTGTGAAGAAAAAAAGAAGAAGACCTTTATATAACAGAAAAAAAATTATTCTTATAAAAGAAGAGGCAGCACAGCAGTAGTAGTATGTAATGCACTGTGTATATGTATTCCTTTTAGGTATATTCATATGGGTTTGCACGATATTCTCTGATAATGATGATATGATGCTGGTTTGGTTGACGCTGTTGCTGGATGGATCTCATCTCGCTGCTGCTGCTGCTCCTACTTTTGTGTGTCGGTGGTGGTGGTGGTGCTGTTCAAGATGATGGTGATCATGATGGAGGAAGACGAAGAAAAAAAATAAGAAAAAAATAGAGAGATGAGCGAGAAAAAGAAAGAGCAGGAGCAGAATACAGACATGTACATAATAATAATATATGAGATGAGAAGAAACTGGATGGATGGATGGCATAAAAAAATACTCCACAGATGTGTGTGTGTGTGTGTGTGTGAATGTATCTTTCATGTATATATGGATATATGGCTGTAATACGGATATAACATGATCATTCTGCTGCTGCTCCTGTTTATATGGATGTCATCATCATCATCATCGTCGTCGTCGTCGTCAGCAGCAGACAGAAAAGAAAGATAACATTTTGTGTGGTTGATGGTGGTGGAAAAAAAGAAGCAGCAGAGGCAGATGAGTAGTGTAAGTCGCAGTCTTTCAGTATCGTATCGCTCTTTTCGTTCAGTAAGCGAGCAAAAGTGGCATCGCGGTGGTGGTGGTCTATAATAACAGTGATGCTATATACATACATACATTACCAAGTAGTAGTATTGTTGTTATGTGGCAGCAGACAGAGCAGAAAAAATGAGAGGCTACCACCACCACCACCACCAGCAGCAGCAGCAAGTAAGGTTATAGAAGTAATAGTAATAATGCACACACATACATATAAACTATAAGAAGAAAAGAGAGAGAAGATCAGCAGCAGTTCGCTGCTTTTTTTTTACTGTGAAACTACATGAAACTAGAATTAAAGGAAGGGTCGGTTCGACCTCGTCTTCCTCCTCTACTTATTTTTTTCCACTGCTATTTTTCCTCGTTGTCGTCGTCTCCTTCTTGTAGTGTCCTTTTTTATTTTCCACACTAAAATTCTTATTGTATGTATAAAGAAAAAAACGCGAGAATAGAGTATAAAAAAGTAGAGAAAGAAGAGAGTTGGAAAAAAAGGAAGAAAAAAAAGAGAAGCAGCAGTGGCAGCAGTAGTAGTTTTCTCTTTTTTTCCTTCGTTTCTCTCTCTCTCTCTGGAAAAAAATAAGAGCAAAGTAGTGACTGAGTCGATATCATCATCGTCGTCATCATCATCATCATCATCGTCCTTCTCTCTTTTTTCTCCTTTCTCGCATTGTCGACTCCACAGACTATTTTTGTTCTTTGTCAGGAAAAAGGCAGAGAGAATAGGTAAACTTCTCATAGTTTCGTTTCAGAAGCTGGAGGAGGAGGACGAAGACAAACTAACAAGAAGAGAGAGAGAGAGAGAACAGCAGCGTTGGTGGTTGTACAAAGAGTCAGGCAGAAGGAAAGAAAAAAAGACAAGGGAAAAAATATACATAGAAAAAACTTTTTGTTCACTTTTCTTCTTCGTCTTCTTCTTTTGCACTTTATACTACTCCTACAAAAACACATACAGTTTGAATGCTAGAGAAGAAGCAGCAGCAGCAGCAGCTCTCCGTTCTTCTTCCTCTTGTTGTACGGACGAAGAGAGACGTGCTAGTAGCAACAGCAGCAGCAGCAGTGTGTCTGCTGCGTGGTTCCACCGCGTGTAATCATCTACTTGCTGCCGTTTCTCACACACAGAAAAGTTTCTGGGTTGGTTGGTCTTGGTGTGCTGGTAGAAAAACTTGTAGTAGTGCGATGGGCGACGTAGGACAAGCATCAAACTCCTCATCGCTCCTGTCGACGACAACCATATATACAAAAGCAAAGGAAACCCAAGCACGGGCTATTATTCTTTTCAATGAACAAGTGTGTGTGTTTGTTATGAACTTGCTTGCTTGCTAGAGCTAGAGTATGTGTGTGTGTGTGGGCAAAGAAAACAAATTCAGTTTGACTGAAAGTAAAATAGTAAAACTCACATGATAAAGAAAAGTTTGCTGTGACTAGACTTACTTTTTTCTGGAATAAAAAAAAGTGATGATGTTCATGTGCGTAAAATTGTGTTTCTTGTAAATTTAGCATGTACACTATTGAGAAAGCAGGAAAGAGATTTTTGAGACTGAGTGAGTGATATGGTTGGACTTGCTTCTGCCTGTGCTCTGCCTAGCACACAGACAAACAGACCGTGTAGGAGCGAGAGAACCAAAGCACATGTTCTCACTTTTTCCCTTCTCAGCAGTCAGTCAGCTTGCTGCTCTGCACATGTACGTTTTTTACGGAGGAAAGTGAGCCATGTTCAGCAGCAGAGTGACTTGTAGTAGTAGTAGTCGTAGTAGAAGCAGCAGAAGCAGCGCTAGTGGAATTGGACTGCTTGCCTGACTGAGAGAAAAAAAGTGAATTAAACTTTCTTGTTTGCTTACACTCTGAATTTTGTGAATGAATGAATGGAAACACGTGAACTTGAAAATCCTCCTGCTGATACTACATATATATATACTCCTGCACTTGTCATGTTTTTATAGTAGTTATTATTACATAGCGGCTGTACAAATAAGTTTTTCAGTGAACAATACATACTGCGATACGCACACCTGCTGATTTACTATGAAAAATGTGAAACGGTGAAAAAAAAATCAAAACAAAGTAAAAATCAAAATATTTACATACGCAACAAACTGGATTAGTTTGTGATTTTTTTGTCGGATCTATTAAAAAAGGTAAGCAAAACAAAAAAAGAGTTATTATTATTATTATTATTATATCATGTTTAATAGAGTAGGTGGCGGCAAAAGGTGAATGGGAAATGGTTCAGCTTTTGAGAGCCAAGTCAATCGTGGGAGTTTTTTTTTCTCTCTCTCTCTTCACGTACATAAATGCAGGCTTCATCTATCCACTCTTCCGTTTTAATAATAGTGTGCGGTGTGGTTTGTGGAGTAGTTGTTTCAAGGTGGTGAGGATGAGTACGAATTAGGTTGGTTAGCTGGTTAATAGGATCAAATCAGACCACACCGTCATCATCGTATCGAGTTTTATATAACGCGACTGTGCATTAGCCAACAAGATTACGTAACAATGCTAATTCATTTCATTCATTCATTCTTTTCTCGGCTCACACAGTCAGTCAGATTCAGATAGTTGATCATTGATCAGATGCTTTGCTCCTCCTGCTGCAGCGTATAAAAAACTTATCGATCACATGCATTTCATAAGTTTATTTTTCGATGAAAATGTGTTTTTCATCTTCTCTAAAAATGATTAAAAAAAAACTTTTTCCTTCCCAGTTGGCACTACTGGTTGGCTGAGTTATTGGAGAAAGGTCTTTTTTTAGTATTTAATCATACATACCATGTTACATTGCATGCAAGCAATAAATCAAATCTTGGTGCTGCTATGCTGGCAGAGAGGAGTAAAACTCTTACGTCATTGTTTAAAGTCATCATGTCATCATGATTACGTTATCATAATTTTCATCAACTGACACGATCATTATTAAAGACATTGGGAAGAAAAGGAAAAAAAAAGTGCAAAGATACAAAAAAGCAGGCTGACGAGGAGCGAACAAGTGGGCTTATGTTTTTTTGGGTGATGTCATTTACTCATCCTCGCTGATGGGTTTCCTTATCCTTTCCAGGTGGCAGGTAGTATAGTAAGCAGTCAAATAGTTTATTTCCAGTAAGGTTGAGCACCTGTTTTGTGTTTCTTTATTCTTTGAAATGAGTCATTTTTGCAACTACTCTGCAACTTTCAGGCTAGTTTTGTCAGCTGTATTTGTTGTCATTGTCATTGTCACTTTCATTGCTCACTGTTAGATTTTTTGCTGATAGTTAATTGTCATTTGCAGATTTATATTAAAAATGAGTTACGCCAAGTCAGACGCGCGTCTTGCCAGCGGAGGCAGTGACTCGGAAGAGGAGATTATTGTACAGACACCCAAGGGTAAAGGGAGAAAGGCGGAGCCAAAAGGCAAGAAAACGCCAGAGAAAAAGTCGTACAGTCTTGTCAGCGGAGGCAGTGACTCGGAAGAGGAGATTATTGTACAGACACCCAAGGGTAAAGGGAGAAAGGCGGAGCCAAAAGGCAAGAAAACGCCAGAGAAAAAGTCGTACCGTTGTGACCGCTGCAACTTTTCCAGCAGCTCGAAAGCCAAGTATACAAAGCACGCCAAGTCAGCCCATTCCGGCACAATTGTTCAATGTGATCACTGTGAGTTCAAAACTCCATACAAATGGAACCTGGATCGGCATTACAAGAACCATTTAGGTGGAGGAGCCCTCTGCTGTCACCTCTGCAATTTCTCATGCGATATCAAGCAGAGTCTAACGGTACATTTGCAAAACCACCACTCGAACGTGCCTGAGGAAATTATTGAGAGTGTAAAACGACAACAAATCCCACCAAGAAATCAAAGCATAAATAATCCCCTGTTGAATAACAATAATAATGGCAGCACCAATAACCCCAATAATACTAATGCTATTATCAGCAACACTGACAGCAACTCGTCAACTGGAGAAGCCACCGGAGGAGCGTCGCCTACTACAACAGCGGAAACAGAAAAGAAAGTTCCCCCACTACGTATATCTCGATCTCTAACTGGATTATCCTTGGGAGAAGAAAATAATTCCAGTTGTAGCAATGGTGTTGGTGGTGGTGGTGGAAGCTGTGGTAAAAAGGAAGATGAGTCAACCGCAGTTATAGTAGTAACACCACCACCTTCAGAACCAGAAGCAGCAGCAGTAGTAGCAGTAGCTACTACAGTATCAACCGGAAATCTATCCGGCAATGATTCCTGCTCATCCTCCAGTGATGAGAAGCGAAACGTGAGAAAATGCGAGCTATGTGATTTTGAAACGAGTGGAGATGGAAGTGGGAGTAGCTGCAGTAGTGTGATGAAAAAACACTTGGCCAGTCAACACGGTATCCACCACAAAAGTGGGAAGCATCACCACCACCATCATCACAGTAAAAGGGTAAGAACACCATCATCTAGTCCAGAGCACTCTTCAATCAACAAATCATCCCCTAGTCCAAGTCTTCCCGTTGTACCTATTCCCCTTCCACCGAAAAAGTCGAAAGGATCCTCATCCCCGAGACCTGGCCAGTCCGCTTCTAGTACCAGCAATAGCCCTGCTATTCATCGTAGTCAGTCACCTTTAAAAGCGTCGGAGGCTATTAGTGCTTCATTTGGAAGCTGTGATCATAATAATTTACAGGCTGTGGCTCCGTCATCAGACGAAGAGCGTCACCAAAACATTCTGAACATAACGCAGAGTCATCCTCACGGTCAGTTGCAAAGTTCTGGGGAGGAGAGTGCATTCACTCCTGTACTTGGTAATGATTTCTCATCCCACGCCCTTGCCTCTTTGAAGAAGCCAAAACACCGAGCATTGGCGCAGTTTTATCAGAAAATCAAACCTAAATTTACAACGGACACAGAGTCTTCTATAACTGAAGACATTCCTACAACAGCAACGGTAAATACTGCAGTGACGCTGGCAGATGCAGTGACGGTAAAGGAGGAAGATGATGGACAAAAGAATAGCAATTTAGTTTGTTCCTCCAAGTCAAATCGTTGTCAGTATTGCAGACAACGTTGCAAGTCGAGCGCAGACTTGGCAATTCATTTGGAGAAATGTGTAGATGCCCCGGGGCAAGTTACCAAGAAGGATGAGGAAGAAAGCATGGAACATTGTGATGAAGGCAAAATCGTGAATGCAGTGGAAGAAAGTGCCCTGAAGCCATCAACCGCAGAAAACATTTCGCCGTGGAATGGTTCATCACCATCAGCCTCCTCTGCCTCACACTCATTTTCTCGTGTAGAGGCTGAAGAGTCGGAAGTAGTAGAGTATGAGTCAAAAGTACAAATATTGAATGGTTCTGCCACAGAAATGAATGATGACCTAAATTGGATTTGAAACGGCTCCTGGAGTTGGTGCAATTCACACAGGAAAAATGGAGGAGATGGAGTACCAAGGATTTCTTCCAGAGGAGGAGCGTAGAAATCCAGAGGAAGAGATTAATGAAAATCATGCAAATGACGTGGAGGAGGACGACGAAGATATTGAGGAAGGTGGAGGAAGCGGAGGTAACAAACCGACAGGAAAGGGTGGTAAAGCAATTACAAGTCGGAAGGTGTATCGATGTCCGGAAAATGACTGTTCTGAGCATGTCTTTGACGCATTCCGCCAACGCTAAAGCACCTGATTGCAGCACAGTGGCGAACAAACGAACAAAAGGAGGAGGCACGGTAGCATCTCCCAAAAGTAGCCCAGAGATACAGCAACCTAGCCCCGGATCCGGCATGGCATCAAAGGAAAGCCCACAAAACTCCAGCTTGGCAAATGCATACACTTTTGTGCATAGTCCAACATCGTCTACAACCTCAGTATCGGCAGCAAATGTAACCCCTACAAAACAGAGATCGCCAAAGTACGCCAAGGCACTGGCAGCATCAAGCTCTCCAAACACTTCTCCCCTTGAACAAACTCATGAGGAAGTCACTGCATTTGAGTATCATCCCAGTCAAAATCTGTCTAGTTCATCAGCGCATCAGCAACGACAAACTGAGCAGCAGCAGGACACCCATGCATATCCTGTGGATTTGGGGAACGCAGCTGCCAAATCACCGGGTGAAGGACGAAGTTTCGTTGAAACGAGGATAATGGCTGGAGGAGAAATGTATCAACAACAGACTTCTTTATTGGTATGTATGAACACGAGATAAATCTTATTATTATTAAAATACTTTCGTGATAATAAAGTCAATGAGCTTTGCTGTCCCTGTCCCACTACTGCTTTAACCCATACAAATGAACAACTAATTTGATTTGTTTCCCTTATTTTCTTTCCCCTTCTCTTTCGTTGACACAGAAGCAAGATATTGGGATGAGTTGTAATAATAATGATGTTGTTGGAGAGCGAGGAGAAGGAGGAGGTGACGTGCCTCCCAGTGGATTTGATCTGACATTGAAACGGCCTCATTCTCGACATTCCCATCAACAACAACAGCAACATCAGAGTCAGGAAGAAATGAGAAGTGAGGACGTGACGATGATGCCGGACATGAAATCAGCAGCAGTAGCACCTACCGTGATGACTCCTAAAAAGTCTCGGTTGAAACAAATTCAGCAGCAACAGGAGCTTCAGCAGAAACAACTTGAGCAGCAAACAGCGGGCATGGAGGCAAGTGGTGCCACCACTGAGAGCGAAAACAAAACTTTAAGTATGTGGCAATGCATCAAATGCTCTTTCCAGCATCCGAACAAAGAGTTGGTCAGCTCCCACATTCGCGATCAGCACAAGCCAAAGAAAGGAGATGCCGTTTCACTTCTCGCACATAATCATTTGGTTCAAGTGATGATTCCAGAGCAAGATGTGGAGACTCTGATGACCAGTAGTACAAATGTAGAAACGACAGATTATACTGCAAGGGGAGCCGCATCTATAACTCCAGCACAAAAGAAAGGTAAATTAAAAAAGACATAAAAGCAATTTCGATTCTCTGTTTTTTGGTTGCTTGCAATTTCTTTTTCAACACAACTATTGCTATCATTATATATTCATAGAAATCTATCAACAAATGTTTCATGAAAATGGAAAAGTTCTGTCATGCAAATATTGTCCATATTCGACGGGTCTCCTCTACGAAATGGAAATTCATGCGGATCACCATTTGAACAAATCAAATAGCTACTACAGCTGCCCCCACTGTTCCTACTCTGTCGCTGTCAAAGGGTAAGTTTTTCACTAGTATTCTTGCAGGCCAGCATCAAGCATCACCCCCGCTCTACAATATTGGCATTTTTCATAACAAAATTTTCTGCATATTCCAGCGAGCTCCACGAGCACCTACGGCTGCACGGAGACTCTCTTCCTGAGATTCAAAATAGGCTAATCAATTCCAGCACAGCCCTTTCCACTGCTAGGCTTTCAATGCCTTCACCCACAAGCACAACGGAAAACTTGAGCTTGTCAAACAGGAGTGATGGGAGTAACAACAAAAATAAGTACCACTGTGTGGACTGCCCGTATGCTACCAATGACCCGAGCGAGTTCCAGTACCACAAGCAGTGCCACGAGCCTCACGACTATCCTTTCAAATGTCACCGTTGCACATTTAACGTCAGCGTCAAATTTCACCTGCTGCAGCATCTTCGAGTTCACGGCATCCAGATTGATGAAGTAGGCATTCCACAGCAACACCCTTCCGAGCAGTATCCTCCAGAACCAGTTTATGAGGACGTGAGCAATGACTATTCTCCATCTCCAGCAGGCGTTCAAGATGAACCTTTGAACCTCTCCATTTTCGCCAACAGAAAGCCAGTAGTCATTTGGGAAAATGGAGTTCCAATGGAAGGCTATAAATGCAGTGTGTGCCCTCAAGTATTCCACGACTTGAATGATTTGAAGGAGCACGAGTACACAAGCAATCATAGAGGCAGCGTCAACACTAGCTCCTCCACCAACTATGATGCTGGAGCAGCTGCTGCCAGTCGTCAATGTGATTCCCCACCTTGTGAAGCAATGAACCTGAGTTTCAAACCAGTTGAGCATTCGAGTAAAAAATCTAGTCAGAGTCATTCCAAAGTCAACAATAGCAGCAGCTCTGGTAGAAGGTCAGCTGCAGCTGTATCGATTCCTCAACAACAGCAACAAATCAGTACCATTCCCTTGTCTTCCCCTTCCCCATCATCCGTACATAGTGCAGAGCTGGGCTCGACGTCATCCTCAAAAGGTGAAAAGGAATATCTGTTTCTTTGCGATGAGTGTCCAGCGAGATTTTTCTTTGAGAAAGAGCTGAAAATTCATCACACATTTCATGAGAACAAGTCAACATTTCAATGTATGAAGTGCTCGTACTCTGCGCGGCAAAAGGATCCACCATTTAATGTCGCACATGAGAGTTCACGGGAATGCATACCAAGAAAAGACCAAAGCTCTCCTTGTCAAGTTTCCAAGGGCAAAGGTTAACATGAACTCTTCTTCATCTAACGCAGCAGCAGCCGCTGCGGCAGCGGCTGCTGCCCTATCTGCTGCTTCACTACTTAACTCTAGCATTTTGAATCCCAACTTTAATTTCCAAACTGCTGCCGCTGCCGCCATGCTATCTGCAACAACTGGGGGCAAGTTTAAGCCAGATGTTAACGCATTTGCATATCCAGGAGATCAAGCCAGTTTGGAAAGTTTACGGAAAAATGGTCTTTCCATTGTTTGCCCAAAATGCCCTGAAAAATTCTACAGCACTCAAGCATTCCAACAGCATTATGAAATGCATAACAGCAGCGGCCGGGCAGACTACCGTTGTCGGTATTGTGATTACTGTGCAGATTCGAGAAAGTCACTTACGATTCATGAACTTGTACACACCGGAGCAGACTTAAATATTGAGGCGGGTGCGTTAGCTGGAAAACTTTTGACCAGTCCAGGCACTGCCTTCAACCCTGTCTCTATGATGGCCATGGTGGCGCATCAAGACTCCCCTTTCACAGCAACAGCGCAGAACGTCAGTGTATCAGGGGGAAATGCTGTAGACACGGAAATTCCTGACAAAAACGTTATTCCCGTGCCTGATGAAGCCTTTGAAGGCAATCCGGATTTTGTATATCCAACGTACATGAAGAATGGCAGGGTCAAGAGCAAGCGGTACAAATGCATCAAGTGTCCTTCAGCATTTGAAAAGAAGGATCAGTACCACACTCACATTGGACTTCATGGATCCAACCAAAAGTAATTACTATATCCCTATTATAGCTAGCATAGTGTGTCATTGAAAATTTTTAGACAATAGACTAACGCATGATCTATTTTTTTAACGGCATCATTTTTCAATTTACAGGTACAAATGCACAGTTTGTGACTACGCTGTGACTTAAGCAAGCGGTACAAATGCATCAAGTGTCCTTCAGCATTTGAAAAGAAGGATCAGTACCACACACACATTGGACTTCATGGATCCAACCAAAAGTAATTACTATATACCTATTATACCTAGTATAATGTGTCATTGAAAATTTTTAGACAATAGACTTACGCATGATCTCTTTTTTTAACGGCATCATTTTTCAATTTACAGGTACAAATGCACAGTTTGTGACTACGCTGTGACTTACTACGCCAACTACATTCAACATCTTAAAAAGCATGAGAATCAGCGCAACATTCCCACCGACCTTCTTGCTCTGGGTAGGAAGCGTCACCAAGTCGAAGACGATATAAACGCTGGTGGACCCTTGGCAAAAATTGCAAAAAATATCCGAAAACGGAGACAACAGCAGTAATAGCAGTTTAGAGTCCCTTGAGAATCATCATCATCATCATCATCACCACCACCACAGTAATGGACTCAACGGTGTCAACAGCTTGATGAAATGTTCCTACTGCCCATTTCAATGCTTTGATGAGCCGACTCTTGAAAGTCATCTTGTTCACCACCAAGATAATCCCAATTGGCTTCATGTGTGCAACATTTGCACATTCCGAACTTCTTCCAAAAAGTCTTTAAAGGAGCACGCAAGACTTCACTTGCTAAACACCTTTCATCTTCAACAACAACAACAGCAACAGCATCTCCACCAAAATGGCAACAACAACAACGGACATCATCATCATCACCACGATCACAGAAACGGTGAGTTTATCAATGGATACAATGATAACAATCGGCATCACCGTCAACAACAGAATGATAAGCAAGCTCGCCATCGCAACCAGTACGCTGATCATGAGGATAGTTCCAATGGAAGTGTGTAATGTCTCTGTCTGTTGTACCAACTCTTGGGTTTCCATTTTATCTGTTTGTATGGCGATAAATGTTTTTTTTAGAGAAAAGAGCAAAAATGAAAAAAAAAATCTATAAAAAAAATTACAGAATTTACCTATGTATGTACTCGTTTTAGTCGAATTTTATCTCTGTTTGATGATTATATGAAAGCACGTTTTGTTAGTTGAGTTATATGAATTTGCATAAAGTGAGCTGAACAAACCTTCATTTTGAAACCTACTAGTAATAGTTACATGCTAGACGTTAACTAGTTATTTAGAATGTAAATCACATATATACATATATATATATATATTATATTTTTATCACATTGTCATTAAAAATATTCAACAACAACATCAACAAAAAAATGAATTATTATATTAATAGAAGCTACATTACTACCACCACATATTGTGTATGAATAGCGTTGTAATGTCAGCATATATTATTTTACATGCACAACAGCAAACTACCTACATATTATTCTCCTAAGTTCAAATATGAATTTATTATTATTATTATTATTATATGCATTATATAGTGAGGATCATAATAGTATAAAAAATATATATATTATGAGTGATTTTAAAAAATCTAAAGGATGTGTCCTTTTAATAATTATGTACATTATTATTATTATTTACTTGTGCACTACATATATTATAATTACATGAAAACAACTTGAAAAATAATAGGTGAAATTTTACCATATTCCGGATGATACTGAAAAAAAGAAGAAAAAGTGTGAAATGAAAAAAAAATGGAGAAAAAAACTACAAATTATAAATATAATCACACAACACAAAAAAGCATATTATAAATATTAAAATTATAATTACTATGATAAATATTATTCAATATTATCATTATAAACGTGTGAATCTAATAATCAATGTTATAAAATTATATTCCAGATTATCAATTAAAAAGCATTTTGAAAAACCAGAACAGTTGTACGCAGAGTTATTTCATTACCATTGTCAATCACAAAACTTCAATCTTCAATCAAGCTTCATCATTCCAGTAAAAAGTTGCGGTCGTCATAATATAATTAATGCAACCTTTCGCTTTGCTACAGACAAACGCTACGCCGATGCGATGACGCCATTCTCCGTGTGGGTATGCTTTCGTGATTGAACAGCAGGTTTAGTACTGTTCACTTTGGTGGTTCCGTTCGCGGATCCGTTTCTGGTTTGAGCTGAAGGCAGTGGAGGGGGTGGTGGTAATTCGTGCACTTTTGTTTCCAAGCCAGGCGAAGGAGGAACAATTGTCAAAGGTGAGTTGGGAGTTGCTGCAAGTGCTTCAAAGTATGTGCGATCCAGCTCAATTTCATGAGTGAGAAGTTTCTTTGCACTGCGGAGTATTTTTGTAGGCAATAAGCTAAATGGCACAAATAAATTGGTATTATTGCTGCAAATTACATAATGTGCATCATAGTATAGTACACATATAGTCAATGGGTTACCTGGCCAAAATAGCCAAAATTCGGAAATATCCAGGTGCATAAACGTACTCATTATTTTTCAGAATTCCATCGACAATGTAGCGAGCAACAGAAGAAGTTTCCAGCATGGGAAATGTGAAGGGATATCTTTACATAGCATACAAAACAAAGAACAAATAGGGCTGAATGGGGCTACGTGATATTTTCCCACTCTAAACATACATAATGCATGTAAATATCACTAACCTTCGAACCAAAGTGGAGTTGTTGTACCCGCTGAGGTTGGTCTGGGTAAAGTAGGGATACGCTGTTGTAAATTTAATATCCGGTTGAAAAGGGTCCTTTGCTAGTTCATCCTTGAGAGCTTCAATCATGCCGTGGATTGCATGCTTAGATGACACATAATCTGCCAGATACGCTGTTGATGAAAAACTTCCTACAGATGCCACCGTGACAACGTGCCCCTTGCGTTTCTCAAGCATTTTCGGAAGAAACTCTCCAATGATGTACTGCTGAGCGAAAACGTTGGTCTTGAATATAAGCTCAATATTTCGGGGCTTCCTACAACTTTCCAAGAATGGTTGTGGATATGCTGCTGCGGCATTGTTGATAATCATGGACACATCCCCAACCTCTTGTCGCACTTTTGCCGCTGCCTCAATGATCTGAGAACGTTGTGTCAAGTCCACATGGTAGGAGTAAGCTTCGATTCCTATTCGTTTCAAATCACTGGCCAAATCTGAATTTCCATTTTTGTCAATATCCCAGAGCACAAGCTTTGCGCGAGCTTTTGCAGCTATTTGAAGAGCAATGTGTCGTCCAATTCCTGATGCTGATCCAGTGATCTTTTTTTAAATGGAACAATCAATTTTAATTAATTTTAGCAATCCTCTAACTTACAACCTCGTTTAAATATATGAACCACTTACCAATATAATCTCTCCGTCCATACTCTTTGGCTCTGGCGGAAACAAGTATTTATAAACCATCTCAAAGATAACTTGCCCGGTAAACAACAGAAAAACCCAAATCTCCACCAGAAAACTGATCACTGAATACACCAACGAAATCACTCCCATTTTAAAAAAGTTCGAATTGACAAATTTTTGTGTAAAAATTAAATTAATCTGACTTGTAACAAGTCAATATTCGCGCATGCCAATTGCCAATTGTTCTTATTTCAATAAACTAAACGAAAAACATTTTAACCACTTGTCAATAATTATTATTTACATTTTAAGTAAAATTAAATTAAACGAAATATTTTCTTTTCATTTTTCACTCCGATGAAAGTTCAACAATATTATGCTGAACTGTACGTTCTAATAAAAAGACACCGAGCAAGAAAAGAAGCTTGTTTAAAAAATGTACTCACTCGGAGGAAAATAAATCTCTTTACGTGAGAAAAAGCTTTAGCGTAGCCGTACTACAAGTTGAGAAAAATAATTTCCGCAGTAACTTTGCTCTTCCACTGATACACTTTATGGTGGTGGTAGGTATTAAATAAAACCTAGACCAACTTGATGATGATAATAATCACATACCTATTATATTACACACTCATGACTTTTATCGTTGCATCATCATCCCCGCACAAATTTTCTGTAATCACTCAAAAAAAACGAGAATATTAATACTATTTACCCTTATTGAAGCCAGAAAACGAGCAACAGGGAATTAATCTAAAAAGGGTGACCTCCACCAAACACCATTTT
>JAHZMT010000058.1:0-18986 GCA_027743785.1 Sinhomidia bicolor
AAATAATTCTTGGTGCTCAAAACAAAGAAAAGTCATGTTTTGTTTAATTTTTTATTTCGTTTTTGTTTCTCTTTCTCTTATCCTTCTCCTTTGTTTAATTTTTAAAGAGGAATGAGTTTTTTTACCATTAAAAGTCATTAAATTTTTTAGTTGATCATGTTTTTCTTTATAAATATATAGATAACATATATCAGCGTGGCGTCTTCTGCGGTTGTGTCATCATCATTATCATCAACAGTTATAAATACCAACTCACATGACATGCGTAGGAATTTGAAGAAAAAAGACAATATTATAATAATATATTAATGATAATAATGACGAGAACAAAAAATGAATGAAGACGCAGAGGAAAAAAAGAGGAAAAATAATATTAAATGCAATTATGTAATGCAGTAGTTTCACTGGTGGTGCACGCACTGACACTGAATACTAAGAATTACTATCACTTAAATTACACTAATATAAAGGTATTAAATTAAATTGGCGAGAGACTGGATGTAATATGCTTGCTATCATAATAATTATTTAGGCACTAAATTCGTCATTAAAAAATTATACATAGTAATAACAGCAATGATCATACAAATTATTCTATTTACAAGATTAAAAATGCAATGAACGAGACCCTACAACTTATCAAGCTTGGTTAACCATCACTTTTCTTGTCGATTCTAAGCATTGTTTATTTCTTTTTCTAGAAAATACGCACTTACGCAGAACGATAAGCTAAGAAGCAACAGTAATTAAACTCACTCAGTTAAATGCTAGCCTATAAATAATAATACGGCATCTTTGGGAAAAATCCCAGATGTGAAATTTTTAAAAAATTATTCGTTATCAGCTCCATTTTCCCATTTATCCTCATCAGAGTGAACAAGACACGCAGGCAGGCAGGCAACTTATCATCATCGTCATCAGCAGACAAGAAGATAACAACAGGTATGTAGTAGTATATGTATAAATTACATTATGTGTGTGTGTTGATATTATATAACGAACGACAAACGAGTTCTACTCTTCATTTCGTCATGTATATAACGCCTTCTTCGGTAAATTATGCATTTTACAGAATGAAGTTGAGTTTCCTAGAAAACAAACTTTGAAATTACTAAAAATCATTCGGCGTCATTATAGTTGTCATTAAACCTTACAACGCTACGTAGTACGCTATTGGCTATAGCTAATGTAATAATATTGTATAAATAAGCGGTGGTGGCATATATTTAACGGTAGTAGTAATAATAACGATTATAACTATTGTAGCATTTTTAGTAATAGTTTTAATAGTACGCTCGTAAGTAAGTAGTAGTCCTCGATGAATAATGAAGCACAGTAATGATGGGTTATTAGTAGTATTGTTGTTTAGAAAATTATTATTAGTGAGGATGAAAAATCAGCTTCCTCCTGTGGATCCTTGCTGCGCTCGTTGAATGTATAACTGAAGAAGTTTCAGTTTTGAACCGCTCAATGAGCTTAGATATGGCTGAAGGTCGGATCCAATTCTAACGACATTTTCAAAAAAATAATTGTCTTTTGGAAAAATAAATTTCTATCAGCATTCTCAACTAATGCTTGGCAGTTTTACCTCATGTGAATTGCAACCATTGCAAATACAGCAGCTTTTCTGACTGCCGAGTCCGGGTGATCATAAGCTTGAATCAAAGTGTTCATTACATCAGGTAGAAACGCACGCAATTTCTCCATTTCACAAGCATCACACATTCTTTGCAGCATTTTAATGGCCATCTACAAGAACAAAGTTTAAAAGATATAATTAAACAATAGCTCTTAAAAAAGTCTACCAATTCTTTCGTTGATATTTTGATAATTTTGTTTGCTTAATTCTCTTTACATTTCCTTTTTCTACCTGATTCACGGGGAATTCTTTATTCTGGACAATGGGACACAAGGCGCGCACCAGTATTTCCGGCGGAAAGTTTATTGCAAGCGCCATTCCACAGTTTTCTGCAGCTTTCGTCACATCCCTGGCCATTTGCGCTGTCTGCACATCCGTTACACGGACAATTATCAGTTCAGCAAACTGAGATAAGCTACCGGCTAACGCGGATCGACTGCATAACTCTTCAAGACAGAAGAAACAAATAGCCTTGTCCGTGGGCTTCGAGACATCGCTGAGTGTGTCGAAAATTAGCTTGAGAATTTCCCTAGTGCAACACGACAATGTTGATCAAAATAAAGACTATGCCAAATTGCCAAACCTTTCTTTCTCTATCTGATATGACGTTGAATGAAATATTTTTGTTTATTTTACTTGTGATGTTCAATAAGCTTTTCATCATGTGTTTCCTTAATTGACGTTAGGAACTGTGGCAAAAGGTTATTTTTTTGAACCGCGGGACTGGCTGCAAGTTGAGCCATAACTGTCATTAGAGATACCGTACCGCTGCCTCCATCTGTCGTGTCATTTATGCTCAGTGCTTGAATGTCTGAATGTATCGATCTGCTTAGAATAAAATAGGGCACGATTTTAAATAATTTTGCAACTTGAGTGTGTAGTGAATATTAAATTGTAGAATCTATGTAGTTTTATCGCAACTCACCCCCATCCTCCTGCAATATTTAATCTATCATCATGATTACTCCCAATGACTCCTTTATTCGGACTATGTTCTGCTGAGCCAGCTGCTCCCGAGTGGTTGAGTAATATTTGCTTAGCTTGATCCTGCTTATGAGGTGGAAGCTGACCAAAAACTACTGTCATTTGGGGAGCAGCCATATCATACAAGGCATAAAACACTTTTTGAGACATTCGTCGCAATTCGTGCGACCTAGTATCACCGCACCAGTCTAAAAGTTTCTCTACCAAGGCCTGCAACTCATCCATTTTTACACCTATTGCTACAGCACTCAAATTATAAATATGACATAAGGCAGCTACACGACTTCGCGAATTGGGCGTTTGCGTGGGGTCACACAGGTAATGGGTTACCGCAGAAAACTGAATGTCTGCTGGAATTTCTTCCCTATAAGGGTTTTAGAAAAAGTGGTTATTAATGGACAATTTTAGATGACGTGTCCCATCATTCCTTCCTGCCGAAATTCTGAACAACTTACATTAGTATTTCTAACGTCTTCATTAGCTTCGTATGGACGGACGTTAGTAAATCCGATCCCAGTTTGGTTAGCACTCTATTCAGTAAAATTGTGGTGAAATCCATCAAATCCCTGGCATGTCTATAGAGCACAGCATGGAGCACATCTAAAAACAGACTTAAAACCTTCGTATGTGCGTCCATAAAAATTCTACAGAAAGTTTGACCTGTGAAAAAGAAATCCAAGTATCGTTTATAACACAGTCTAACAGCAATTTACAACCTTGTCTTTTCACAATTTATATTTTTTTCATTTCATTTCACAGAAATTTCACTCAAATTACCTATTTTATTTAAATATTTTTGAGGCAACATTCCATGACGGCTTAAATAGCTCTGCAGTCCCAAAAGCCCCTCCTTTCTTTCGGACCACTTGGCACTTCCACACTTTGTAAGCAACTCTTCCACATCATCGGTGTAAGTATGACCCCTACTACTGGTCGGTGAAAACTCGGACAAATACGATCTATTCGACGTTCTGCTTGTATACGAGTCTTCACTATCACTGTGATTCCCTCCATAGTCACCAAAATCGGCTGATATGTCCCCACGTGGAGTCTTGAATCCATCCGCTAACGCTGCCTCAGCTTCCCGTGAAGCTAGCAACAACTTCGCAGTACTACTATTTGGGTTAAACGGCATTGACATCATCACTTGAGGACTTTGAGACACTGATCGCGATCTCAGCTTTCCCCCGAATCTTCCCGTTGGACTGGTATCCCGACTGGAACTAGCAGAACTTGTCGCTGAAAATCTCCTGCCGGCACGACCTGGAGGGCTCACCAAACTAAGCGGTGTGAGGGCACTTTCTGGATGATGATGATTTTGCTGCTGAAGATGTTGTTGACCATATGGTGAGTTGTAGGTGGCGTACGCAAACTTGCTCGAAGGGGAGTTGCTTCGACTACCGGGTTGAGATTGAGAGAGGCGAGATATACGACTGCGTTGTCGGGATCGGTCAGCGGTTCCACCTCCACCAGGTGTATGGGAATTTGACGAAATGGATGTGGGAATACTAGGCGGTCCGTGGTGGGAGGAAGAAGCAGGTGTTGAGTAGTTATGGCTTACGGAAGATGAACTGGCGATGGAATTTGTTCGACCCATTTTACTAAGCGGCGTTCGGTTACTGGAATCGGGAAAAATTCCAAATTAGTAAATTAGTAAAATTAGTGGAATTAAATAATGAGCTTGAGTAAATTAGTAAAATTAGTAGTTTCTTACTTGAGAGTACTAAAATGATGTTGTCTCGCCCGATTCGCCGCTTGCAAATCAATGGCAGACGTAGAACGACCAGAATTCACCGTTTTCACTGGACTCGCCCTCGAACTTAACATTGGAATGCCGGACACTGACGTTTTCTTGATAGAGCCTTGCCTGGTCAACGAACCTGTGTTGGTCTTTGACAAGGACGTTCCGTTGGTTTTCGGATGACCACTTATTCCTCCGAGACTACCCGTGTTCAAAGCACCTCCTGACTGTTGCGAGTGCTGCTTATCCAAATTTTGCTGAACCTGCCGCTTTTGCAGAGGATCCAACGAGTCCAACACTGTATTTGCTGCTTGTGGAAATAAATCACGAAAATCTGGGAAACTTGAGCGGGTAATGGTCCTCGCCTCTCCATCAGCGTCCACAATTCCCTTCTTCATAATTTCTATTACAATGTTCATATTTTTCTGGATAATTTGAGGCGGCCAACTCTGAAATATGACCTTCATTACGTTGCAAACTGCTCTTCGGATTTCTTTTGATTTCGAAGTCATTTGTGTCTGAAGCGGTGGCATAAGGCGGTGGGTGGGTACTGACTCGTAAATGATCATTATTGTGGCAGATCCCGTGATTGAAACGACTTTGGCGTTTGCCACCAGCAGGCCAAAGAGGGTGCCCATCATGGGCTCAAAAAAGTATTCTGACTTGGTGCCCAACTTTTGGGCTATAAGGGCGACAGTCATACAGGCTTCTCGACATACTTGCGAACGAAGGTCTTTTACGGCAGATTGAAGTGGGGGCATAAGATGCCTCAGGTAACCGCTAAGTTGGGCATGGTGCTGAGAATCAGCACATAAGCTTCTAAAGGTCTTTAACTACAAACGAGTAAGAAAATGTTACTATTAAAACTGCAGTGTCGTATTTCCTAAACTTTTTGGCTTAATGTCATTTTTCTGGAGTCTTACCATATTAACACGTTTAGTCCATTCTACACCAACGTCCCCCACCATTTTTGCTGTTTGTTGCATCAGCTCGTCAACTTGTTTGGCACTTAATGATGAGCTCCCAGCTAACGACTCTTGTTCACTGAGAAGCGTCTTCAGATCCTTAATATTTCCTAAATTTCCACCAGCTGCACTTCCCGAACTGGACATGCCAGAGCCCTCCCGAACCAACCGGTTTCGGGAGGGCATTGCCATCCGATCCGTTACATCTACCATTCTACTCATATGTACGTCTGTACGCAGGATTGGTGGGACCTGTAGATCAAAGAAAAAATTTAAAGGTGAGCAATTTATATTTTTTAATTTTAAGAAATGACTACTACATGCACATACTAACCCACACAAAATAAATTTTAAATATCCCAGTTGTTTATTGTGCTTACGTTTGAAGAAAAGAGCACGTGTGTGGGTGGTTGGTTAAGGTGGTATCTAGCGTTGCCGGTTTTTTTATATTTATTATATGAGCAAGTCTGTTCCAATGGTCACTTTTCAAATATTATTTGTATATATTACGATGTGGTAACAACGGTACAAAAAAGATAAGCTTGTTTGTCTCCTCGTTTGCTGCCTTCTTTATTATCTCCAATAACTATATACCTAAACAACTACCTACTCATCCCCATTTAACATTTACCACCACCACCACCACTTATCATCACGGTCAATTTAGCACTCATTTCCCTTTAGACAATTCAGATTCACTCCACTCCTCTACAATTATAATTATTTACTTGTAGTAATGCATAAGGTATATAAATATCGTTCTCAACAACATTGTCCTCATCCTCCTTCCTTTAAAAATCACATCATCCCTCTAGTAATATTTTAATTTTTTTACCTAATAAGAGCATCTATTCTGTTACAACATAATAACCGTCACCACCACAAAATGCGAAAAAACCCACAATTTTGCTGTCTCTCCTTCCTCTATTCACTATTACTACAACTATTATTATTATATACTGTGTTATATCAATTACAAAAAATATTTTTATTATACCTTACAACTACTACGACAAATGTCGTGCTTTACTTTAATAATACATCATATTATCACAATCACCACACATGTAGTAACACAGTTTTTAACCCCTTCCCTACCAATTTTTTAACACAGAAAAGAATACTCTCAGTCAAGTTAAATGTTATTATTATGGAGGAGAAGTGAGCATTAATAGTATCATCATCATCATCATGACGACGACAACGATGATGATGGAGTCAGACGACACGACACGACACACGACATTAATAAAAAATGCAGCAGGTAAAATGTGAGTCAAGTAGTAGTAGTTGTAGTTGTAGTAGAAGTAGTAACATTTAACTATAAAAAGTAAAGTTGAAAGTAAGTCGTCTTCTCCACCTCCTCCGTTGCCTTGTGTCGTGTGCAGCAGGCAGGCAGACTGGTGATGTGATGATGGTGTTGTTGTGTGCGTCTTCCTTCAAGTTCCTCCCAAAGGTACTATTATCCTTATTATTGTTGTGATGATGATTATCTCTCTTTTCTACTATATCCTTATCCTTCCTTATCGCTTATCCTCGCTCAAAATCAGTTCATTCTTATTCTATGAGCTCTGTGCTTCTCTCTCTCTTCTCTCATCTATTCATAAAAATTCATTTAGTATTTAAAAACTATGTACACGTATAAATAAATGAAGAAACATCCTACATTTTTTTTATTATTATGCATGTATAATGGTGTGAGATGAGTAGTATGATGTAGTAGCAAGTAAAGTAAGTAAAAATGTGTAAGCACGTAAATGCATTTAAAATGTATCACTTACTTACACACACACACAAGTAAAGTTTAACAAAAACATTATGGTTTTTATAGAAAGGTATTTTTTGTCTGCATTACATTTACTGCATTACATTGTTATTTTGTGTAGTGTGTGTGGCACTGGCACTACTTTTTTTATATTTTTTATGCAATGGCTCATCTTCTGCTGCTGCTGACTGGATGGCATTCATCTTCATCGTGGGCCAATTTTAACAAAAATGAGTTGCAGTATGTATGTGGGAGACCCAGCAGAAACGAAACAAACAACATCTTTTTTGGGAGAGAAGCTTTGTACAACAAAGTGTGGTCTTAGTCATGGGAATATTTGTAAAAAGTTTGAATTTTTGTATAGATGGCCCCAAATGCATAGGTAATGGATATCGTTCGCCGTTCTCTCTCAAAATCTCACTCAATTCATTGTGCATCCTATCATCATCATCATCATACATTCTGTCCTGTACTATGTAATAATCATCACTGTTGTGGTGGGCACAACAAGGAGGAATATCTTAATATTTATTATTACAAAATACTTATATTTACTATTTCGTTGTAGGGCTTTCTCTCTGTATGGTCATCATTCAATTCAAGCTACTGTAAATGGCTCCTCCTACTCTTTTCATTATCACACATAATGGTTCTATCAGAAGCCGGAGGATCCTTTGACACTAGCTATATTTCTTTGTTCCGTGCGCTGGACGCTGTCCGCCTGGAAGTTTTATCTAGCGTCAGCAAAATTCTGTATACAATTGACGGTCTACCCCGCCAGTGGATAGAACACGCTAGACTCTGCTCACCACGACTTGTATTTCTCTTTGAAATTGAAACTTTGAATCCAAAAAAGTTTCAATATAGTAACTTGTCCTCCATATCATCACTATCCAAACAATCGTCCTCGTCAGAAGAAGCTCACAGTAGCAATGGCAGCACAATAATAATGAGTGTCAAGGAAAAGAAGGATCTACTTCAAAATGAAATTTATCAAATTTTTCGCAAGTGCAGAATCATTACAAATATCAGTGCCAACTCTCTGTTTGCCGTTCCTGCCACCGACGACTTTGTCTACATTTTTGACAAATCAGCACAAAACACCCTTGCAGGTGGTAGCGTGGCCCAGAGCTTATCATACACTTATCTTGAGTTAATAAGTACGGTAGCAAATCTAAGGAGAAATCAACTAAACAAACCCAATCTAACAGCAACCGGAGGAGTAGTTCCCTCTTCCCGGCCCCCATCCAACACCTCACTACCTCTCAAAGCCTGTTTCCGTTCCACACATGAGACTTTGACGTATACGGATACAGTTCACTCTTTTCGCAAATTCCTCATGGATCACGTATCACTAGCCCTTGATAGAGGCTTTGACGATGACTATCGTCGAGTTTCGGGAAACAAGCACTTTTTTGTCCGACCCACACTCGGACAATGGGAGCAAGCTTATCGAAAATTGCATCGTTTTCTAATCCTAGAACCTACCGGTAGCAAACGTATCTTTGACGCCTTCAGCGTAATGGATCGGTACATCAACGTTAATTCTGAATACTTGGAAATCCAGTGCGCTGATTTGTTTCCAAAAGTGTTTGCCGCTTACCATCGTTCTCTTCCAGAATTTTACACAGCGCAGCAACATCAACAAAAGCTATCATATGCAGTAAATCTCTTTCTAAACATTAGCAGAGGACCTGGAGTAATCCCATGGTTGAAAAAGTTGGCACAAAAATGCGAAAAACATTGGAAAAATGGTCGACAGCAATGTGAAACTCTTAGTTTGCTGGGTCATGTTTGCTCTCAGCAGTTGCACAACCTTAAAAGAAAAGATCACTTGGAAATCATTCCGTTGCCAGAGGATATGGACGCAGACCTGCCCGAACTTCCACACAGCTCATCCAGTAGATTAGTGTCCTACTGCAACTGTGGAAAAAGGCAAATGCACAGGGAGGAACCATTTACAATACGTCAAGCCAACTACGAGTTTTACAAGAAGCTAGGCAGGGATTGCTGTGATAAATTAGAAAATTACGATTTTTCCGTGTTTACTCCTTCACGAGATGAAAATATGACTAGTGGTGAACACCAGCTGAGTCTTCAAGAAATGATTGTAATTTTGCAACGAAAGTCAGAATCGCTCTCAAGCGTGCTTGGAGAAGGGGGTGTGAATGTAGGAAAAAGTAGTACTTTACGAAACGATGGAGAAGAGCAAAACGGAAGACAGGTTGTAGTGGAAAACGGAGATTTGGAGGAGGTATTTGAAGCCGAGTTACGACAGGAGGAAAGTGAAGATGATGGAGATTTGGAGGGCGAGGAAGATGACGAGGAAAGCAACAACGATGGACAAGGGGATGACGAAGAGAGAAAGATGGAAATGGCAGTCACTCAACAACAAGGCGAGAAAAGTAGCACGCAGTCATCCTCGAGAAATCTCTTTAAAAGAAACTCGTCAACTGTGGAATATCTTCCGGGAATGTACCACTCAAAGTCTCCTCTTGGCCTTTTACCATTATTTCCCAGTTGGTCACTAGTATGTTTGGGACCTTCCAGCATTTACAGTCATTCGCATGGAGTTAGCCAACACGGATTTCTTTCCGGTGCAAACTGTCTTCTTCCATGGGATGTAAAAGTAAAAGCAGAAAAGGGTGTAATGTTCGTACCACCATCCCGTCTATTGAGAGACAGAAGATCCAGACAACAGAGACCACGTCGAGAAATTCTTGTGAGTAGTCATCTACCTTCCACTGCCACATCCTCAACTGGTACAAATGAGTTTTCCGTCAAGGTGTTTTTTGGATTTGAATATGAATGTCGGAAAGGTCATCGTTTCTTTTGTGATTCCCATGATAAAGTCCTCTACGCTTTGAATATTAGTCAAGTTACTCAGAAGACTATTGCGGGCAAGGTTATTGGTACAGACATGCCTTTGTACGTTTACTGTCCTTGCAAGTAAGTTCATTACACGTTGATAGTTTTAATTAACTTTTTATTTTTCAAACTCAAAAATTTTTAACTACTTTGTTTTACTTTTTTCAAGGGAAAACCGTGACTCAAAACAAATTGCTCAGTTGTTACGCGTTCATGTTGTTACCCCAAAGGCTCCCGTTTTTGTTACTCTCGCCCCAAAAATTCAACCCGGACCTGGAGCTCCTATTTTTAGTCCAAGTCCTCCCAGTAATGATGATGACCCGAATGACGCTATTAAACTTACGCCAAGTACATATTGGATTCTTCGCGTGCCTTTCTCTTACGTTGGCGAGGTGGTGTATGTGCCCCCCACGGATATTACCAGATACAATGGCAAATTATTCAAGGGAATATTTAACGTTATTTCCATGAGTACTGAAGAAACAGAAGAATGGGAGAGACAGAATCAAAGTCGTACATAAAAATATATTTATATTTCTTTGCATTTTGTATTCCACAGAAAAAACTTATTTCAATAATTCAATGATAATGTTTCCTATTTTTCATGATTATACTGTCCAGATTTATTTAATCTACATATATACATAAAAGTACCTAACTTTAATAAATGAGTTTATGGCGATAACTGTAGTTTTTGCTGTTTATGTACGGAAACAAGAGAATAATAATAAAAAGTAATTAGTTTTGAAGTAATGGTGCGCAGTCTTAATGCAAGATATTTTTTACTCCTTCTTAAAAACTCTTCTCAAGTAACGTTAGTTTTCAGATTTTTTATTCAATGAAAATTTTGATTTTTTCATAAATGGCTCATTATTACTCGGCACGGGTGTTTGTTTTTACTATTTTACATCTTTAACTTATAAGTACGCATAATAACAAACATATCACTTTCTTCCGTAGTCCTTAAGAGAAAGGAAGCAAAAATAACTGTTAAAAGGTTTAAACAAACTATATGGCCAGTAAGTATGTAATTATTACAACAACTATAAATTTACTGTAGTATGGATAATGACTAAACTGATTACCTAAGGTATGTATAATACGTACATAATAACTTGACTTATGTTTTAAATACATATTGTTTATTTAGTGCGTGGCGAACGTACTAGAATTATTTAAATCGGTAGTAATGGTTTTTATTTCCTTCTCCGTAATTGTTATACCATGGTTATACTGTTAATATTAGGCTTATCTGGAGAAGACGATGGATTTACATACGATGTAGATTTGTGGATAGCGTTTTCAAGGAGACTTTGAGTAAAAAGGGGACAAATGGACAAGATTAAGATAATCTTATTATTATGCTATGGTTAAAACTTGTAAGATTTTACAAAAATAATAGCTACAATATACTTATTCTCTGAGTGTTGTTGTATAAGTATTGTCACTGAAAACGGACCAAGTACATTAAAGTTTTTAGTAAAAGCTATAAACGCATTTTAGAATCACTATTGTACTATACAGCTACTTACCTATGTACCATGCATATACGTGGGGACACGTGTGACATTGAAAAAACATAATTACAGCAGGTAATGCAGCAGGTATAGTGACGATAGTGATAGGAAAAGGAGGTTTTATAGTATTAATAATAATTATGCCTTTTCTATGTACGTTTTGGTGAAGATAACGATGAACCTTTTTTGTTACTGCTAGCATTGTTGTTTGTTTTGGACTTGATGTCGTCGTCGTCTGAGGAGTTGATAACAACAGCTGTAGTGGAAGAGAGGTCATGGGCGGAGTTGAAGTAAAAGTCGAGCGCTTTTTCTACACAATCTTCAGTTAGGTTAAATACGGGCTACGAGAAAATTGATGAAAAAAACATAAATGTTAGAACATGATTTTTCTAAATGATTCATTAATGAAGATGGTACAATAATTGCAATTCTTACATGGATCTTTTTTAATTCGTTATTTGGGTTTCCTAAAATGACTTTACTACCATCCGGCTGATGCTGAGCAGCAGATAGACCGCTAAGTGTATAACAGGTATGATAATAGTCTCTTTGTCTAAATCAAATCAACAAAATCCGAAAGCAGATTAGAATAGAATCACTTAAAAAACCTGTTGCCAATAACTAATTGGCAACATTGACATTTTGGCATGACCTTATTGGCAATAAATAAGGTCCTTAGGAATAGCCGTTAACTTACTTTCCGGGTTTATCAATTAGGCCACCCAAGTTATGTTGACAGCATATGAGGACATACTCCTGAAGCGCTGAACTATGTAGTAGCCACTCAGTCAGTGGTTCCAAGTCCTCATCATTCTCTGCTGCCATTGAACAAAATTCTTCAGCCAACAGAGGACCGAGTAAACAAAAACAAGCTCCTTGCCAGAAGGAGTAACAGCCATCTACCAATTTATTGGTCCTTCCTTGGAATCCCCCTTCCACTGGCATTTGTCTATTCGCCAGCCACCTCAGCAGAGATTCTTCATCAATGAGCCTAATACGGTTAAGTAAAATAAGCGCTGCAACTGCACAAAAAGTGTAGCCTCCATGTGCCTCCATTCCTGGACATCCACCAAAGCCACCTTCGTAAGTTTGACAACGTAAAATCCATTCAGCTGTTCCAGAAAAGAGGTCGGCGTTGTTGGGTAAGGATATATTTGTCAGTTTGGCAACGACAATGGCGCAGTATACTGCTCGAACGTCCACCTCCCCTCCCCGATGCATACGAAAGGAGCCATCGGGTAACTTCATACTCACTACAAAATTTAGCAGGGATTCGCGGTCGACAACGGACAGGGCTTCAATGGTACCTAGGGAAACAAGGGCGTTAATGGAGGCGTATGTGGCAGCCAAGTGTGCCATTTGATAGGGTCCACCGCCAAAACCACCTGTGTGAGCGTCTTGACATCTCATCAAGAAACGACTAATGTTGGAGCATTCTTCTTTACTTAGTTTTACACTCAACAGGTTCAAAGAGTGGAGAATCCAATAGCAAAGCCAGGGTCGACTAGCATCTAAAGCCTGTGAATAAAACATTATATTAGAGTCCATCTCTCCCCAAACAAAAACAAATGTAAAAATAAAATAAACCTTATTCTTAAAATAAACTCCTTACTTCATACGCATCTGACAGTTCGTTCAGTCCCCGTTTTAAAAATGCAATGTGTTTATCACGATGAAGAGTAATTTCAAAGTCCTTAAATTTCGCCGAATTTTTATTACATTTTAGATAAATTTCCAGGATCTGACTTTCCACCTCTTCCTGGTCCAGGTACGTGTTTGTGACATTACCTTCATCCTGAGTTACTGACTGTTGGAGTTGCTCCAGAGATCGAAGACCAACAACCAGTGTTGGCATGGAGGAAGGTGGCACTGATGATGCGGAAGGTTGGCATGGGGATGATAAGCTCGTTTTTTCTTCTTGAAGCTTAGACCTTCCCGGCAAGCTCTGTTGAGCTGCCATTCGTATAAAGTTACTGAAAACGACAAAAATAACTTTTCTTCTTGAAGCTTAGACCTTCCCGGCAAGCTCTGTTGAGCTGCCATTCGTATAAAGTTACTGAAAACGACAAAAATACAGAAATTTAAATTTGAATACACATTTATAAACGTTAGCCGAGAATAGCCGAGAATTTTTTAAAAATTGCTACTGATACTATAATAATGGCTTACAAAAAGCAACAGGAGAGCATAATGCACCTGCTTGCAGCATGCTTTTTATGCACAGAAAATCTTTTAAAAAATAAAATTGATAAGGTCTGAGGAGAGCGACAAAATAAAAGTCATTTTCTGTCTATCTAAATCCAAAACGCTATTTGTACTAGTCTAAAGTGGAAGATTATTTTTGTCTTACAATGTACAAGAAAACTTTCGCGAAAGGCGAAACAATGAAGTTGTCTATAAACGTACTAACAAGACCATTATGAACACTTTTACAAGTTTTAATCACACCCAAATCCCAAATCGAATCAACAACATGCAGTTTAAGAATAACTCTGAATCTAGTCTTGGCTGCAATTATAATATAGTCTCTGATTCTCTCTCATAAAACTATTTGCATTTTCAAATCTCATACTCTTCAAAATACAAAACGGTCATCAGCCAACCGTTTTGAAATTTACTATTCAAAAGAATCCCATATTTTAGAGCCCAATTAACACTTACTTCATGCTTGTTTACGGCCCAAGTCTAACTTCAAAGCAATGATAAAAAAACGATAAATTTTCACCTCAAAATGAAATTGAAAAAATGCTGATAATGACGGTAATATTATTATGTACATTTGTAGAAACCTTTTTTATTGTTTTCATACAGGTATGTTTTTATGTAACAAAAAGATGCTCTTCAATAATTACAGGAATAAAAATCTAGACAAACATGCAAATTGCTGATTATTACCTTAAAAAGGGAGTGTAATAACATGAAAAAGATTTGTGTAGCTTTTACTTTCACCACCACCACCACCGCTGTTCACTCAAACACTTCAACACCACAAAAAGCATTAAATCACCTATCCTTTTGTTGCAAAGTATGCGTATCGCTATCAATAATACGCTTATCAGTGAGTGTGAGTATCAGTCAGTGGAGCACTATGATTATCAACATCAACATCTCTTCACCACATAAGCTCTATTGTACACTCACTCAACTCAAGAGAAAAAAATATACATTATATCTATTTGAAACTAAACTGTATTGTTGTTTGAAAGATTTTTTGACTGGCTGAACAATATCAATTACGTGAGCGATGGTTATCGGCGGTGGGTAATGATATGCACAACAACAAGTAACGTATTATCCTAATTATTAATTAATGAAGATGCTAACTTTAAAGGAAAAACAATCGCATGCTTTGTAGTTGTAGAAGCATGAAGCAGTACAAATTATAACACAGTTGTTGCTGAGTGATGATAATGAAGATAAACAGCTCTTTTGTTTTGTTTTTTTGAGATGCGATGTAAATGAGATTTTTCTTGCGAATCTTGCGACGAGACGAGATGTTAGCGTTCTCTTTCAATCTCACTCATTCTTCTGCTGCTCTGAACTGTGTACGTACTTACTACTGTAAAGAGAAATGAAATAGAGCAGATCAGAAGATCACGATCACACGTTAAATATGAGAAACTGGAAGAAAATTATGTTTATGCTTGCAATATGCAAGTCTTACATTTTGTATTTTTGATTAATAATAATTAAATATTAGAATTATTTAAATCACAAGTTTATCTTTCCCACTGTTGCCGTACTAGTAGTACTAACACTAACTGTTCTACATCAACATTTCCATGTGATTGTAAGCACTGCACTGTCTAGTGCACATACTTCAGTCAATCAGACTGTTATGTTGTTGTCTACGAGTAGTCAAGTCAAGTAAATACTCTGTTATTTCTTCATTTCTCTAGCTTGTTGGGGTCATTCACACAAAGCGTAAAACAAATTCGGCTTATTTTATTTGGCATGGTATAATTTTAAATTTTCAACAATCTCATTAATTTTTTACCTTCAGATTATCTGTTGTAGTAGTGAAGTCCGATCGATTTCATAGATGACAGTTTTGTACAACTTTTTGTAAATATGCCTCCTTGCATGTATGTGCTACTATGTGGTGGTGTTGTTGTGATGAATGTGAATGAAATCCCATATGATGACGATGATGATGATGAGCAATAATATTGCTAGATGCCAACTTGCAGTTTACTTTAGTTGTTAGCAGTCTTATCAAGATGAAATTGAAAGTGTGATATCATATAATATATCGAGTAATTATATACATACATTATATGTGAATGAAGTAATTGTTATATTACCGGTGTCATATATCCTAGAAATCATTGAGACACAGCATTATAATTGTCAATGAAGGAACAATCATAAAGTAAAACAATAATACTTGTCGACTACCACTACTTACTACCGATGAAGTTTGGTTATCAGTTTAATAAAACTGCCTATATTTTTAACAACAATCATTGGCGTAGTAACTAGTAAGGCCGTTACCTATTGAAGCTTGACTTGACTTGACACTGGAAATTGATACCACAAAGTGTTCGGTGCTGTAGTTGTCGTCAAAGAGAAAGTCAAGTGGTAGACTGAGTTTGAGAATTCAGAGAGCATATCTAAACAGCGACTGTTCATGTTTTAAATATTTAAAATGTTTCATGCGTGTCAATAAAATCATTTATATTATCATTGATTGGAGCATTATCTTGAAAAAAGTTGGTCAAGATGAAGAATCGTTTGACAACTTTGGATATTGCGTATTTGATTGAGGACATACGCCGCAAGTAAGTTGACATGATGATGGATAATTTATAGAAAATAATGTAACCAAACAAATTTGAAATGTCTACTAAGGTCTTAATTATATTGAACAAAAAAACCCATTTCTTGGTTTTTTCTCAAGACTGGTGGGTCTGAGAGTGGACCAAATTTACGACATTGATAAAAAGACGTATCTTATTCGATTTGCCAAAAGTGGTGCAAAAGTTGTCCTTTTGTTGGAATCTGGTACGAGATTTCACACGACTTCTTTTGAATGGCCGAAAAANATAAAAAGACGTATCTTATTCGATTTGCCAAAAGTGGTGCAAAAGTTGTCCTTTTGTTGGAATCTGGTACGAGATTTCACACGACTTCTTTTGAATGGCCGAAAAATCCAGGTACCACGTAAAATTATATGACACCATTTTAAAATCTAATTTAATTGTCTAGAGTAATTTTTGTAACCTTCACACCTTTTTCTTTCAATTCACAGCTCCTTCCGGCTTCGCCATGAAGCTCAGGAAACATTTGAACAACAAACGACTTGAGAAAATTAGTCAGGTTGGGGCAGATCGTATTGTAGACCTTCAGTTTGCAGAAGGAACGTTTGCCCATCATGTAATTCTGGAAACTTTACGATAAAGGCAACATTTTGCTGACGGATCATAACTACAAAATTCTTAATTTACTACGACCACGTATTGCTGGCGAAGAAAGGTAGGTAAATGGTGGAAAATTAAGTTTGACAAGCAAACTTATTGACACAAACTTGTGAAGTTGCTTATTATGTTGCTTTACAGACTTGCTGCACATGAAACGTATGCTGTCGATAAGGCCAAGCAAAACTTTGCTTTGGATCACTCGGAAATCGTAGAAATTCTCAAAGGCGATAAAGTAACCAATAAAACTCTTCGGGAACTTTTTATGTCGAAAGTTGAGTTCGGTCCAGCTCTCTTTTCCCATGTGTTAAAACTTCAACAACTAGCCCCTCAAACAAAAGTACCTGCTTTCGACGCTTCGACTTCATCTTTGGAAGATTTTGCTACAAAAATACATCAAGCTTTTGAAGCTGGATGCGCAATAATCCAGGATAAGTCCAATATTGAGGGATTTATTCTTTGTTCGTCTTCTCCTTCCAAATCGGCAGAACCCACACCTACAGAAGTCTCATCCGCTCCCAATTTTTACGACCAGTTCCATCCCTCTGTGATAATTTCCGACTATGATTCCTCAAAGTTGGTAACTTTTGAAAGTTTCGACGTGGCAGTTGACGAATTCTTTTCAAAAATAGAATCCCAAAAACTGGACATGAAACAGCTAAATCAAGAAAAGGAAGCCATTAAAAAACTGGAAAGGGTAAAGTTGGATCAACAAAAGCGTTTGGACGAACTGAAGCTCGGTCAAGAAGTTGACCGGCGTAAAGCGGAGCTGATTACTACAAACCGTGCCATTGTGGAAATGGCCATTAACGCTATCCGTAAACTAGTAGCTAATCAAATCCCCTGGGATACTATTGATGAGCAAATTAAGGAAGCACGAGGCACAGGAGACCCTTTGGCAAGCATGATTAGTGAACTAAATTTGAAGCAAAATAGTATTACTTTGCTTCTCAGGGATCCATATGAACCAGAAGAAGAGGAGGCTGTGAAAGTCTCTGTGGATTTGAATCTGAGTGCATATGCTAACGCGACAAAGTACTATGATTTGAAGAAAGCTTCTGCCAAGAAGGAGGAAAGGACATTGGTTAGTCAAGAAAAAGCATTAAAGTCAACTGAAAAGAAAACTTTAGCGAGCATCAAAGAAGCGCAAAACATTCATCTAATCAAAAAGGCCAGAAAGGTACTCTGGTTTGAAAAATTTCGGTGGTTTATCACCTCGGAAAATTTTCTCGTTTTGGGAGGTAGGGACGCGCAACAGAACGAGTTGCTTGTGAAAAAATACATGCGAGCTAGAGATGTTTACATGCATGCGGATGCTCACGGAGCGCCAACCATTGTGGTTATCAATGATAATCCAGAGGAACCAGTACCTCCAAAGTCGTTAAACGAAGCCGCAACATTTGCAGTTTGCTGTAGTGGCTCTTGGGACAGTAAGGTTGTGAGCAGCTGCTGGTGGGTGTGGGCTGACCAGGTTTCAAAGAGTGCTCCCAGTGGTGAGTACCTCCCCACCGGATCTTTTATGATCCGAGGGAAGAAGAACTACTTGCCCCCGTGTCAATTGGTGCTGGGATTCGGGTTTCTGTTTCGACTGACGGATGATTGTGTAGAAAGTCACAAGACGGAAAGGATAAGAAGGCACTTGACAAGCGAATCAGAGCAAAGTGTAATATCGTCAGTTGGACTGGAACAAGAGGAAGAAGAGTTAAAAATGGATGAAGAGGAGGAGGACGGAGCTGATGATGAAGAGTTTCCGGATACGCATGTTGAACTGGATTTGGACTCAAAGGGCAACAAAGTTAAAGCCAGGCTGATGAGTTCAAATGATGGCGATGGACCAGTACAGGGAGGAGCAAAAGGTGGAGTTGGAGACGATGAAGAGTTCATGATAACTCATGCACCAGTGATTAATCAGAGTTTGCAAAAATTAAAAAATAAGCAAAAGAAGGCTGGAAAGGAGGCAAAAGCACAGAGTAAAAACCAGCCAAAGGGAAAAGATGGAGGTAGAGGTGGAAATCGAAATAAGAGTGAGAGTGACCAAGATGCAGGTGGAAATGCTGATCAGCAGAGGACCCCGAAGAGAGGTCATCATG
>JAHZMT010000059.1:0-13890 GCA_027743785.1 Sinhomidia bicolor
TTGACATTCAAAAGTTGACCAAGTTGTACCTTACGATTAGATACTATTTTTTTAACCTTAAATAAGAGCACATACATGATTGTTATGGTTGGTCATTGGCTTCGTTGGTGGCGACTTGGTGCTGATAGGTAAGTGCAATGTTTGGTGCTCACAAAATGGCATATCACTTTGTTATATTGAATATTCTCGTGGAGGGGAAAAGGTGAGCCTAGTGGAGACAGGAAGAACAATAACGAGATCATACCAAATTATGTGCATATTAGATAGACCCTTTGAAACCTCCCACTCCATAGATGGGTAATGGAGTCACTCATTATGAGTTCATCCATGCATCTGTTTTGGTATGGACTAGATAATGTAAGACATTTTATAAGATTAATGATCCAACCGCTCACCAGGTATATGTATTTTAAAAACTCATTCGACTCCGTAAACAAAACTTTGAAGCTTGCATTCATATTTTTGGTAATTAGCATGAAAGAATGCATGAATGCACTGAGTAACCATTGTATCAACAAATCACTTTTTGGAGAGTTGGAATGAATGTTCATAGCTTAGATGAGGTTGCGTGTTAAACATTTTAGCAAGATGAATGATCCTGACAACAACAACTGATAAACATATTTAGACATTGACAAATAGATGATGATTTTATCCAAATTGGATAAAATCTTCCAATACGACTTGGGAAAGTAAAATCAGAGAGTGCAAATGTTCTACTACTCCTGTATTAGAGGAGTAAACGTAAATATCTAAAACAAAAACTTTTTGATTTAAAAAGTAAATATCATAAACACATGTTGCAATATCATTGTATGTTTGGATAAACTTCTAAATTTATTTTCCTCATGCTTGGAATCTTTATCAAAAAATATTGGTACGTCATTCATCAGCATTCAATGCATTTTGTTTCTCTACATTAAAAAATTTAAACGTTCAACATGTAGAAAGCCAAATCATGAATGTTTGATTCGAATTCTAATAATAAAAATGCTTTACCTGTTTAATAGATTGAAAGAGGAACGTTATCTGCCAAACGAGATTAACAAGTAAATAGCAAATTTTTGTGCACAGCGCGTTTGATGTCAAACTCGTTCTTTCATCAAGATGAAACAAATCTTGTCCGTCCTCACTAATGTAGAGCAAAGTACTACATGTACATGTGTAGGTATGTGTATAATTTTCGGTGAAAAGTCCAAATATATACAAAGTCTACGACAAGAGAACTAGCATTCATTAAAAATGGCAATCGCTTTGCTTGATCATCTAATAGGATCACCAGAAAGTAGAGAGAAAGCATGGTGAAAAGCTGTTGTGCTCTCTACGACCGAAAGGGGCACTGTGAGATCAGGGAAGAATTTTCACCGTGCGGAACTTTAGTATTTCATTTCTCTCCAACACTTTGATTACAGAGCATCTTTTGCCTAGTTAATTTATTTTAATGAGATACGTATACATGTACAAAATCTTGATTTTTCATTTAATCTTTGTACGCGTCGTGTTCATTATTAGTATTTTCTTTGTCATCTTTTTTCTGAAAGCTTAATTTTGAGCACTATGTACTTTAAAAATTCACTTGAAGCAATGTAATGTGCTGAAAAATGCTATTATAAAATATGTAAAAGTAAACTTTTCAAATTCCTTTTTTTCTCAACACGGTTAATATTTAGTAAATCTGTTTTCATTATTTGTGATATATTACACTTAACATACACAAGCCTGCAAAATATAACAGGGTGTGGTATGCGTGTTTCCTGAAGCATTCAGCCAAACCTGAAGCATTAGCTGCTGTACTTTACCTTTATAATTGAACTAAACTTCTCTGAAGGGAATACAAAAACATCCACACATTCACTTCACGGAAGTGAAAGCATTGTCGTCATTCATTATGCACACCTTTGAACTTCCCCCGTTCGCATACTTGATACAATAAATTGTCTACATTAAATTAGTTAGATTGCAGTGTACGCGAACAAACTTATTTTCATAATTCAAAGAGCATACTTAATAAGACAGACAAGTAATCTGTGCAATCCAGCAAAAGTCCCTCCTACGAATAAAATGGTTTTTTATAGTTTTATCTACCATTTTATTTCAGTACAGAATCTTCTCAATGCTGTGTTCGTAGTTGTTTGAAAATATTTTTCAACGAGTGTAAAAAAAAGTTTGATAATAAATATAAAAACATTTCATCTGATTTAGACTATACATAAAAAGAAACTTTAAATGATATCAATTAAGTTATCAGTTAAAAATAGTTTGGTTTATATTAAATGCTTACTCATGCTCATGTTTCATGTGGGTTTAATGATTGTGGTAAACTATAATTGCAATGAACATACAAAAATATGTATAAAGTATGTATGTATGTATGTGTTGAGAATTTAAAATGAAAACTAATGCAAGTTAAATTTCAAGTTAGAAATAATTTATTATCATATTTAAAGTGTACGTAAATATATAAAAACGAGTCTCTACGAATTTTAATTTAAATCAGCTAAAGAGTCTAGTGGCAATTGTTAGAATCCTGGATCCCATTCACATTTTTGAGGTACTTTAACAAACTGATAGCAAATAATTACATCACCGTCTTTGAGGACAATACTATGGTCCTGGAGACTCAGTCCACATTCAACTCCATTTTTGATGGTCTCAACCTCTTGCTTTAAATGCTTCATGGAATATAAGGGTCCTGTCGTGAAAAAAACATTTTATTAAGAAAGCATATAATACAAACTATACCCATCCATCTCATTACATCGTAGGTATCAAGCAGTTTTTGGTAGGCTATTAATTTTTGTGAACATGTAACATTAGAGTTTTATTTCAATTTACACAAAAAAGATATATTTTCTAGTACAACAGACGAAGTTTTCTCATCATTATTAGATTACTTGCTTGCCAACTTTACTTGCCATATCAGCGAAAACATCAACTGAACGAGTTATTTTTACTTACCATCATACAAAACTTCTTCTTCTCGAATAAGTCTAAACATGGAGCTTTTCGTGAGACTTCCCTTAACGCACCGAGAGCCAGCAACAGGAATTTTCTTTTTTCCTTCAGATATGGCGAACACAGCCAGTACATTTGCTTCGCCAACAATCTCTTCCACTTCTCCTGGAGGTAATTTGCTCTCTATATCCTTTTTCATTGCTTCTATCAACCGATATATAATATTTGTAAGGACATAGTCCACTTTGTTGCTTTTGCACATAGACTTCAACTTCTCGGGAATGGAAACATTAAATCCATAAATGCTAGCCTGGAACGTTTCAGCCAACTTTACATCACTCTCAGAAATATCACCAACACCTACAATATTTAACATTGCACGTAAGTGCATGGAAAAAAGAATTGGGAGGAGAAATGAAATTAGATATCGCATCATAAATTGTTTGCTTATTAAAAATTTCACTTGTGATGATGATATTACATTACAAATTTAATAATAAATAATCACATTAGATACACTAGAAAGCACATTTTTGTAATAATAAAGGCAGAAAACTCCTTTTTTCGTTTACAAAGCTCCGACACTTGAATGAAATATGATGACAATGTCTTCCTACTAGCATAAAAATGTACAATAAATAGAGTGGTTATGAAATAGTGTACCATAATGAACGATATCCATACGGCATTGATTGTGACTGTCGTAAGTATCCAAAACGTCAAGAATGGCTTCCACGGAACCATCTGTGTCCCCTTTGATGATTACGTTGTGTCTGAGAGTATCATCATCTATAATTTCCTTCGGTCTTGGACCTTGTCGTCGTATCTTGTACCTACCAAGTCTTCTTTTCTCCGCCAACATAGCCTTATATTCCTACACAGACATGACGCAAGAAAAAGATTGATAGTTTGGCTTATGTTGTTTAGCTCCTTACGATATGCATGATAAAAAGTGGCAGTGCAACTATAATCTACTTATAGCAATTTGTTGGTTGAAATGTTTATTCAAGGCTAACATTATCACTTTCCCCCAAAACTGCTTAATCACAAGAAAAATCACATATAACATTAATAAACCTACTTTATTATACGCCTCCATTTTTGACTTTATCGCTTCCACATCTTCCTTCTGTTTATCCGACATTTCAAAAATTTTTCGCTTTTCTATTATTTGATGGGCTAGTTTCTGCACAAAAAACAATACAAAAACATACAAATATTTCTTTGTCTTATGGCTATAAAGTCAAAAATAGTATTCTTACCTCCGACTCCACTTCAAATATTTTTTCACCGGCTTGTGGTAGGTCTCTCCATCCAATTATCTCCACTGGCGTTGACGGAGTAGCTTTCACCAGAGGAGAACCTTTATGATCAAACATACCCCTAACCTATGCAAACATGAAGTGCAAACACGAAATGAAAGACGGTTTGACTGATGGTAATGATATCCATTAGAAATACACGCGTATTAATTTTTACGTGTTGGAGTTTCTGTGTGCGTATACTATGTAGCCTGTTAACATAATTTAATTCCACATGATTGATTTACAGTTTATCTACCTTGGCCCATGCTGTGCCAGCGACAAGAATTGCACTTTTTCGTAATACTCCACGTTGTACCAAAGCCGTGCAAAGTCTTCCACGTCCACTGTCAATTTGTGATTCCACAACTACACCTTCCATGGGTCCTCTACCTTCACTCTGGAGGTTCATCAAATCAGTCTACAAAAACATTAAGAAAACTGAGTAAAATAAGTCCTAATTGCAAGACTTGAACAAAATTGACTGTATACTTGCTAAAATATGTACATACTTGTACAAGTATGGCGTCTACCAACTGAGACAGATTGGTGCCTTTTGTAGCAGAAATTGGTACGCACTGAATGTCGCCGCCAGATTCTTCCAACTGGATCGACTCTTGCAATAGCATTCGTTTTGTCCTTTCCTAGTGAAAATGAGCTTGGAAATTTTATCCCGTAAAATATACTTAATAACATATTTTTTACATAAATGTAGCTTACAATGTCTGCATTATGCCTATCAATTTTATTGATTGCAACTATCATCTGAACTATTAAAAATAAAGAGAAATATCTTCACTCATTAATCATTAGTTAGATACCGCTAAAATCATGCATTGGCTCAAATCAATATTACCATTAGCTTCTTTAATCATTCTTAATGACTCTCGGGTTTGTTCCATAACTCCATCATCAGCAGCAACAACCAAAACTACAAGATCTGTTACCTATTCGGAACAAAAAGTAGGTAGGGCATATGTCATGTCATAATTTCAATTTACCAAATTAGAGATTTATTTTATAATTAAATCGAAATTAACTATTGCCCGTACAACTTACATTCGCACCTCTGCTTCTCAAGGCAGTAAATGCAGCATGTCCTGGTGTGTCCAAAAACGTTATCTGACGATCATTTATTGTGACTACAAATAAAATTAGAAATATTTCATATTTAGGATTGCGTTTGTATCATTGATCTTGAATAATAAAAATCTCTAATTCATATCTTATCCGTAAAAGAATTAAAAATTCCATTGTTCATTATACCGGTAAATGCTCCTATATGTTGAGTAATTCCACCCGCTTCAGATTCTGCTACTTTGGTGTTTCTCAGGGCATCTAGTAAAGAAGTTTTCCCATGGTCAACATGACCCATTATGGTGACCACTGGTGGCCTTGTTATAAGATCGGCTGCAACTACAGGCCTAGGTTTTAATTCACCAATATCGGCTTCCGGACTCTTCTTTATTGTATCACTTGGTGGAGACACAACTTGAGTACGATATCCCAACTTCTTTACAATTTCACGTAGTATCTGAATGTCATCAATTGGCATATTTGAAGTGTCATAAATGTCTGCGCCAGATATGTATAACATGGCTTCATATATGTCATCTGTAATGAATACGAAAATGTTTCGTAAACAGATCATGGTATCAAACATTATTGGTAGTAAATTTGGAATGTTTTTTTTTTCTTCTGATTAAAAATCAAGACAAACCTTCAGAGCGGTTCACTGTTTTTGATAATTGAGCTATAGTCATATTTTTCCAAATAGAGAAAACTTTTGGAAGCTTAGATTTCTTGTCGGGAAGTTCCTTTTTCACATCAGCCTTTCGGTTTAAAGTCGCTGTCGCAGACAGATATCGACTTGGATTATCACTACAGCAAGGCGTAGTATTAATTCTTTTTCTCCATGTCCAAATGAATCGTCTATCATTTATCTTAAGCAATTTTTCACCAGGGTACTTACTAAAGCTACATTTACTAAAACTACTCCAACAACTAACTGCTGATGTATAGGTGCATATTAATTTGGTTTTATTACTGTTCCACGGTTGTTGGCAGTACATATCACTGAACACTTTCCTGGGCATATACGAATTATGCCCCAGATACTGGAATGACTTCCACAATCCCTTAACATGAAATTGAGATATCCCGTGACCTGACATTTTTTTTGTTAAAATACTTAAATTAGAGTACCTAGACCTACGCACTTAACCGTTATGCACACAAATATCAAAACCTGAACATGCCGAAATTACTCCTGATGTTGGTAATAGTAAATATAAATAAATGTACCAAAAAGTTTGATTTGTTTCGATGCATTTTTTACCAGATCATCATCTGTTTTCTCCTGTAAAAACTGATTCACAAATTTATGTAGCCGCTAGTCTCTTTCTCGCTTTAGCATTCACAGTTTCACAGACGGAAACCAAACCACGTGTGCGGTGCAAGGACATGAAAAGTGAATCCATTCTTTCTATCTGTCTCAAGTTCTTCATGTAAATATGTGTGCTGCAGTGTGTATTGTGTATGTGTGGAATTTCATGAAAGCCAATTTCTATTTGTAGTTTCATGCATATTTTGTCTAAACAGAAAGCAAAAATACGGAAAAGCTATTTGCAATAATTGGCGGAGAAAGTTTAGCTAAATTAGATCATAGATTGTATACTTAATACTTACTGACGTTGACTTATAAAACGTTGCCACTGTATTGATATTACATACTGCATATAACGGTGATGTGATGAGTGAGGATGTAATGTTTTCAATTTATCACTGAAATATCGTCCTAAAAATACATACCTATTTCAAATGACGGCAAAAAAAGCTAACATATAATACCATTTTATTTTCAGATTTATTTATTTATTTTTATACCCATACTACATTTTCATGTTTCATGTAAAGGGAATTCCTTGTAAGTCCAACTCGCATCGCATTATGTAAGGTCAGTAAGGTGTAAGGCACCACATTTGTATAAAATAAAAATTCATCAACCATTTAGATTTCATGCATTTCGTGCAGACCTCATATCTCAAAATATAAATCCCCTCATGGTTATCATATTACTTCCGCGATCGTATAAGAATTCAGCATCACAAATTGGCAACTTAAAAACAAAGTTTTATACATTTTTGAAAGATCACAGTCACACAGTCGCACAAAGATCATTTAAACGCTATATGCCACTTATTTGTAATATAAGTTTTAAATACCATACCGTCAATAACGCTTTCAAAACGCTTTTCAGACGTATGCAAATACGTCTAAAAGTAGAAAAATAAAAACATGCAATCAAATTGCTAGCCAAACAAAAATGATACGCTACTTTAGTTTATAATTAAAAGCCTATTCCTTGTCTCACGTTGAGTGAATTTTAGTAGTACTCACTCACTGCTAGTAAATGTCGTGTAGTTATCTGCAGGGTGCGGGTGCAAGCAGAAATGCTTGGATCTTTTAATATATCTTTACCCCAAAATGATGCATCAAAGGAACTTCTACCTTCCTTATTTTTTACATGTAAAATGTGAGTACTTGAAGGGAAGGGGCTGAATATCATTTTAGAGAATTTGAATGCAAGCATCATGTTATATAGAGATTATAGTTTTCATTGTGATTTGCAATTTGCAAGCATATATGAAAAAGCACTTATGTTGAAGGGCATTGTTGGAGCAACAATCGAAGCAAGTAGTATAATGTATTCTAGTAAAAAGTATGTTTATTGTATTTACTTATTTGTATTTGTAACACCGCACACACAGTAGTTTGTCTAACAAGTTTATTGTTACTACAATATTTTCTACGAAAGTACATTCTTATATTTACGTCGTATTGTACACATTAAATCTGGCACTCTGCGTAATAAGTGCGTTCCTTGCTTGTTGTTTAGCAGAAACTACTGTCTGTCCATTCTTCCTTTTCTACATCTCAGCGATCTCGTCTGTTTTTTTATTTTGCAACGTGAGCACTGAGCACATTGAAACGTCGTAGACGTAGAACACAGAACATAACAAACGAACATCAGCAGAAATAATATACTCATATCATATTGATAACATAAGTAAGTGAAAGGTAAGCAAGTACAAATGTTTTTTAAATTCAAAAAAATATTAGCATTGATATGAGATTAAAAACATTGAAATATTATTTGAGAAATATTAGATATTATGAGAAATGAGATTTGTTTTCTTTATTTTTCTAGACAGAATTTGGCGAGAAACTGACTTCTCCTGTTAATATACGTATTTGTGTACAAACAAAAGTGCAACAGCTGTTGGAAATTTGACAGTTGTTTAAGTGAGTGTGGAGATTTAAATCTTCAAAAAAATGCTCGACCTTTTTGTTATTTTTGGTAAGGGGGGTTTGGTTCTCTGGTGCTTCCAAGCCTCCAAAGATATGATTTTGACATCGGTAAACGCGCTGATTCGTACTGTGATACTCCAGGTAAATTATTTTAACTTTAAAAATTTTATTTATAATTCAAAATGGGTTCTGTCTCAACAACAACATAACTACTTTTCTCTAGGAGCGAACAGGAGATGGAACTTTTGAACACGATTCTCTGATGCTTCAGTATAAACTGGATAATGAGTTTGAGCTGGTATTTGTTGCGGGTTATCAAAAGGTGCTGCAGTTAAGCTATGTGGATAAATTTCTGGATGATATGCGTCGGGAGATCAGAGATCGTTATAAAAATCAATTGCTGGACAAAAAATTGTACTTTCAAGGAGTTGATCTGGGAGATTTGTACAATGAGATGCTAAAGGAGGCTGAGATTTGGAGCTTTGAGCAGGCTAGTAAACCTAAGATAATGCGTTCATTTGAGGAGTCGAAAAAATCCAAGAAAACAGTTGCGTCCATGATTGAGAGGCCTGATATTATTGATAACAAGAAACAAAAGAAAGAGAAGGCAAGTGCTGCGAAATCCACTGTAGAAGTAGATTACAATGAAAACGACAACGATGAAGCCGAAGAGACAACTCCGGAAGTGGATGAAAATTCATTCCAGGGTTTGAATTTGCCGATTAAGTCGACTGGAATGAAAGGTGGTATGCGGAGACCAACCAAAGCACCACCGTAAGTGTTCCTTCGTAAACAGCTCACTAATCAGCTACCTAAACAACTTCACAGACAAATCTATATTAATTTCATATTTTGTATTGATTATATGTAATTCAAAAGGAAAAGTCCAAAATCTCCACCTCAGAATGGCAAGGGCAAGAAAATGCGAGAATGGGATTTGGGTGGGAAAGTTAGTGATGCGGCTTCGTTGGAGTACTCTAAACCAGGAAATGGATCGGAAACTGTTCGAGATTATGTTCCTGACAGATCCGTACGTAGTAAAACAGCAAGTAGTTATCATGATCAATAATGCTTGAAGACAACGTCCTTCTTGAATTTACAGATGGTCGGAAAAATGGCTGGAGGGATAAGAGCTTTGGAAGTAAACGAAGATTTGAAGAAAAAGGAGTCTTCGGGACGTGTCATGAACATGTTTAAAGGCTTGGTCGGTGGCAAAACGTTGTCTTTGGATGACATGACTCCCGTTTTGGAAAAGTTAAAAGATCATTTAATTAGTAAAAACGTTGCTTCAGATGTTGCTGGCAAAATTTGCGACAGCGTTGGAACAAAGCTAAATGGAAAGGTCTTGGGAACATTTCAAACGGTTGGATCAACTGTTAAGGCTGCGTTAGAGGAGTCACTCCTCACTTTACTTCGACCACGTCGTCAAGTTGATGTTCGTAAATAACATTTAGTCGCCTGCTTGACATGACTTTCGAATATTTATTTTTTAATTAAAATGATTTGATACTAATATTTCTGTATAGCTGATTCGAGTTAATAATCCAGACTTGGTGTTGTTTGTTGGGGAGGCTCTGGTCGGAAACGAAGCGGTCGATCAGTTGGTAAAATTTAATACCAATTTGGCTGATTTTTCTGATGAAAGCAACCCGCATTTGATTGATGGCATTGTCTTGACCAAGTTTGATACAATCGACGACAAGGTCCGTACAGAACAATAGTGTAGAAAGAATAAAAACTACGTTGGTATAATTAATTCAAGTATTTGTATTTATGCAATTATGTAACAGGTCGGAGCTGCCGTTTCAATGGCTTATATAACTGGTCAACCGATCGTTTTTGTTGGAACTGGCCAAACTTACACTGACCTCAGGAGTTTGGACAGTCAAGCTGTTGTTGCGGCTTTAATGAACTAAAACTTTGTCCATTCCTTTAACGTGTTTGTGCTACTTTTTGTGTGCCACAAAACCTTAAAAGTTACGTCGGACGCTGTGAAAATATCCATACATTTTATTTTTTTGATTGAGTTTAAAAGGTCTTCGCAAGAGTTTATTTAGATACACACAAGCTGCTTGTTCTTTTAAGTTTATATAAATAATTTGATTTCTTTTCTTTTGGTCATGTTTTCCTTTTTGCAATCTAAATATAGATCATTTAATGAACACAATTCGTTTACGAACAAATAATTGATATAATCTTAAAATGTACCTTGTATAATAGATAATTTCAAGAAAATTCTTTATTCATTTTGTCCACTCCACTACAGTTTACAATTAAATTCTATACGGTTAATGGTTTATTAACTAATGACGCTTTCGGCGCTTGTAAAGAAATTCTTCAATTACTGTTTCATCATAATATTTGGCGAAATGTGGATCCTCCCATTCTTCAGGTGTATATAATACAACATTATTGTGCACAACAGTTCTTTCTACCTCTCGTTCGATAAGCCCTTTAAAACCAATATACATTGACCATTTTAATATTGTTATTTATAAAGTGTATGGTACGCAAATTTGATCGAGTCTTCAACAATTCAATATGCAGACTTAAATAGAGGTTGATTTAACCGAGTAATTTTCTCGGGAAACACTTATTTATCATGTTTAATAAAAGTGAGCATAATTCAAATTGAATTTTTTACAAACCTGCTTTCTCTGCCATTACAATAAGATAATCCATTCGTTTATGCTGATCCTTACAAAGTCCAGTCACTTCTTGAGGCAATTGTTTTCCTTTTGAATTGAATGAATTGATTGATGACAAGCACATCCTGAAAAATTCGCATTCCATAACTTACTTTATTGAGCATTGATATTTTTTGAGTGAAATATGGCATAAAATTACTGCATTGACAAACTTTCTGCTCATTTAAAAAGGAGTCTTTAAGTTAAACTTACTGTGTGTCTGACTTGCAAACCCAGTTTGCAAAGAGGACATTCTTCGCAACTAGTCGGATTTGCAGGAAGCTTCGCCAGGTACTCTTTTCTAGGAGATGGGACATATTTTCCTTCGATTACTATTTTATCATCAACTTCATTAACATCAACTGCAACAAGATAAATGAAAATTAGGTAAAATATTCTGGGTATTATCCTAATTAAAATCAAGCCAACCACAAATATAAACAATACATACTGCATATATATATACGTATATGTGCTTACTTGATTTTACGAAACACGTGGAAGTCGTAAATAGAAGCCTTTTTCGAGGATTTTGATGAAACCCGGTTATGGCAGTAACAGAATGCCTCAACAAAGGAGCCCTAAAGAGGTTCTGCTTTAGACTATTGTAAAATAGTGTTACTGCTCGAACATTTGCGGTCATTTTCGCGATCTAAACACTGAACTGAACAACTAAACCGCAAATTTGCATCCAATGTTTTCTAGTTTGGTCGAACAAATTATATACGGATAATTGCAAATTTTTACTCTTCATAAAAATATTTTTCAAAATTGTATCCATCCAAATTCAGCAAAATATGCTATTTTATTACCAACAAACTCGATTCAATACAATCGATAAAGGATTTTCAGAAAATTGCTCCAGAGTCCAACCAAAACCTTGTCCATCCAGTTCCAGTATGTATAATGCATGATCTCATTGTATGTACGTGCAAGTATCCCTTTCCCACATCTGGTTCTGCTGGTTGGACATTTGGCTCATCTTTTTGTTTATGTTTGCAATTTAGATGGGGAACGAGAGAAGTTTTTCACAGCAAACGGCATTCTAATTTTAATGTGACATAGTCACATTATGAAAACACTATCAATGCAGTGAGAGAGTGAGGGAGCGGAGAAAATGCCTAAAATATGAATTATGTGGTATAACTTCCAAACGCTTTAACCTCTTCACCTCAAATTTTACATACTCATTTCACGCGTCCATGAAAATACCACAACATGTGCTAAATTATTCAACGGAAATTGTTAGTGACCGTTACAATTTCAATTTTTCTTCATGATAAAATATACATGTGACACATGTTATATAATCATTTTTTAACCAATAACAAGAATCCAAATACCACAACATGTGCAAAATTATTCAACGGAAATTGTTAGTGACCGTTACAATTTCAATTTTTCTTCATGATAAAATATACATGTGACACATGTTATATAATCATTTTTTAACCAATAACAAGAATCCAAAGACAATTTTTAAAAAATATTAAGAGTCACTACAGGTCACAACATTGAAGAAACTGCACCCATAATTCGAGTACAATACAAAATTGAACATAAAGGGACCCTTGAAAATTACTAAAATCCTCGTAAAAGTCATAAAAAAGGCTGCCCAAAGCAAAGCTTCTTAAGGGTTAAATGAGGAGTGCCATAGGCACCCTTTATTGAGTCGAGTGACTCTTAACGAGGATTCTCGTTATAAGCAAAGCTTCTTAAGGGTTAAATGGGGAGTGCCATAGGCACCCTTTATTGAGTCGAGTGACTCTTAACGAGGATTCTCGTTATAAGCAAAGCTTCTTAAGGGTTAAATGGGGAGTGCCATAGGCACCCTTTATTGAATCCAGTTTTATAAAAATTGGAGTCAGATCGTAAGACATTTTTTATTTTTCATCTTTTTCTTCCGAAAAACTAATCTAAATGTAATGTTCTATAAATAATATAAGTGAATTTACTCGCTACAAGCAAAGATTTTTGAATTTAATATACCATCACGACGAACTAAACTTGATGGTATATTAAATTCAAAAATCTTTGGCTACAAGCTTTTAAAACCAAATTTTTGCTTAGAAAACAAGGGACAAATTATTGCATGCAAGACTACAATAAAGCAGAGTACTAATAATGGGCTTTATGTTATGGTCATTGTCATTATGGATGATTGCTTTACCAACGAATTTTCGAGTCATGTAAAGATTTAAAATGGACAGCGTAAACGAAGCGTAACTCTTGCTTTTGTTGTTTCATTGTTCAGTTAGCTTCTTTTTGTGCTTCCATTGCATAATATGCATCCTCAATTCTCAGATTTCTCTTCACACACTCACTCACTAAATACTAGCTTAGCTAGCATTACAAAGACAAGAAGAATCTAAAAGAACAGAAAGTTAAATCGACTATCGTCTTCTGATTTGAATGTTCACAGAATGAAGATGAATTGGGGTGAAAGTACTTTACATTTACTTTACCATTACCATATGCATACCTACCCTTTTTCTACTAACAACATAAAATAAAGCATCAAGCTAAAGAGTTTGTGTGTAGCTCTATATTCTAGTCTACTTCTCTACTAGAAGAAGCTATCGAATAATGTTTTCACGTTGATACAATACTACACACAATGATACTTTGACTTGACT
>JAHZMT010000060.1:0-15904 GCA_027743785.1 Sinhomidia bicolor
TGCAGGAACCTTAAGGGTGATCGTGCAGGGCTGAAAATCAATAGGCTTCTTGACCTTGATCTGGAGGACCTGCATGTCAAATTTGAAGTCAATCGGATCAAAGGTTCAAGAGTTATAGCGCCAACGGCCGGACGGACAGACTGAAATTATAAAGTAGCATCATATGTGCTACTTAATAAAACTGACAATGAGTAATAAATTGGAAATGTGTAGCTTAGCTTGCCAGATTGCATTTCATTATAATTCTAGGGATGCTGTCGGAATATGAATTTTTTTTAGTTTTTCAGTAGCTTCAATTTTGTCAGGTGAATCCAAACGTTGTAGAAGGAAAAATTTGCTGCTTACTATTAGTCAACAGAATAATGTTTTGCCAGCATATACCGTTAACCAAAAAAAGCTATTTACTAAGTTTGCATTAATGGTTTACAAAGTAATAGAGTAGTTGGCAAGTAATGTAGCAAATATTTAAATACCACTCAGCTAGTAGCCAGAAAATGCGCTACGGAGAATACAAAATGTGGATTTACTGTATTTTCCTGGTACCACAGGAAACTGAAACCGCATAGTTGACTGAATGAATAATCTGATATATTTAGGTACTTACATACTTGTAGCTGGATATTTCTGCTATTATGCACCACTCGACAAAGAACATTTTATTTTCGAACACCTAACTTTTTAGTCTATTAAAATAGGTACAAACGATGTAATCAATACATGAGTCATCATGACATAATATTTGTCAGCGAATAGAAATCGAATAGGACAAGCGAGCTGAATAATGCTCAAAATTCGTAGGTCAAAGTGCCATAGCATGTAAATATAATTGAAAGTGTCAAACAGTAAAAGCGTCAACGTTAACCAGTAGAGTGTCATATTGTAACAGCGGTTTAAAACGAAGTAAATGTAAATGATTAGCCGTGATGCCGCCACGCCGACGTAACCGTCAAAAACCTGCTGAGGCTAGATCATATAAAGTTACTGTTGTTGGAGATGGAACAGTTGGAAAAACCTGCCTTTTGATTTCGTACACAAAAAATAAATTTCCTACCGACTACGTACCCACAGTGTAAGTTAAGTTTTAAAAAAAGTAAATGAAAATGAAAATTTAAATGAATTTCATGCAAAATTTGAATGGACATTTTTTTAGATTTGATACCCATCGCACAACAGTTAAAGTAGATGAAGTAGATTATTCTGTAACATTGTGGGATACCGCCGGACAAGAACAATACGATAAACTTAGATATCTCAGCTATCCCAAAGTATGGGCTTAAGCAGTTTCAAATATTTTCATGCATGAAACATATTACTGCGAACTTTTATGCGTATTTTTTTCAGACGGATTGCTTCATTGTTTGTTATTCTGTGGAAAAACCTTCCTCTTTCGATAATGTACGCGAAAAATGGTACCCTGAACTAAGAAGGCACTGTCCAAATGCTGCTTTGATTCTTGTTGGTAATTGCACCATAAATGCATTCGAAGTTATTTGACAAATTACGCTAGAGCTAATTTTATGTCATTCATTTTCTTTCAGGTACAAAAGCAGATTTGAAAGCATCTTGTTCCACAATAGTTTCGCCAAAGGATGCTAAGAAATTAAAATCTAGGATTAAAGCACATAAATGGCTAGAATGTTCAGCCCAAAGCAGGGAAAATTTGGATACTGTATTCATCGAGGCAGTCAGAGCTATAACTTCGAAATCGAAAAAATGTTCAGTGATGTGATGTTTATCTACGACATCATCTCATCAATCTCTAGTGCACGTGTAGTAGGCGAGGTGTGTGTATCCGGACAAGGCTTTTAATCTTGGTTTGACATTACTGCTAATCAAACTTTAAAATTTACTAAACAATCTGAGAGTTATGATCAGAGTAAGTAGATTACGACACTACGTAAAATAACTTTGATATACACATTCTGTATTAATTTTATTGTTTTCTGAGAAAGGATACGCCTCCACTCCGCTATAAAGTACAATATTTAAATTTACCTAAGCTATATCATTACATAACACGTACTTATATACTGTATAATAGGTAACTTTTATTTGTTGAACAATTAACTACATTCGACTCCTTCCATCTTATAATGCCGACTCTACCATTGTATAACATCGAGCGTTTTAGAACTTAGTTAAAGAATTGATTTCTTAGTCTATGTTAACGATAAATGCCCTATTACTTACCATTCAGTCTCAAAAACGTCTCATGTTGAAACAGCAAACCTTAACAATTACATAGCTGATACTTTAGGCCTACTTGTATCTAATTTTGTATGATTAATCAACTTTTGACACTCATACATTTTATCACATTTCATACCAGGACACAAATAAGTTTTTTTTCTAAATACCGAAACGATGAGAATTTTGTTTAAAAGGTAAGGCGTGTGTAGAACATTATTACAGTCTAAACCAACACAAATTAAAGTTATAACTGCGAAATTATAAAAGGCACTACTACGCTTAATTAATCAACTCAATGACAAATATTGAATACATATGTCAAAAAAATGTCAAATCCGTATAGCAGATTATCAGTGCACAACGTTTTCATTAGATATATTACAAAAAGTTAATATAGCAATAAAACAAGATTGTAAAAGCACACATTATCGATTATTTCGACGAACCAAAATTTGGATTATAAGTACTTTTCTGCGTCTATACATATTACAAACTGACTCAGTTCTACTTAGAACACAGCATACAATAATAAATTCATTTTTAAACATAAAATAAAAAGATGCTTTAAAGGGTTGAGTTTCACATTTGTCAAATCCATTCGTTGTAAATTGCACCATATGTGTTCCAGGTAAAAGAGAATATGTCTCATGTAGTCTAATTTTTAATTTTAGTAGTCATTAATTTGGGTTCCTCGCGTCCTTTTTACTTATTGGGTAAAGGAGGATGGGGTGAGTCTTCCGGTGAAGTCGCATGGTGTAGTGGAGAATCAACGGGTCTAAAGAATGGAGACTCTCGTCCCCCATTAGAAGACACAGACGACTCTGTTTCATTTGAATTTTGCGAATCCTCTACATGATTAGTTATCATCGAGACAATTGAACTTGACGAGGTAGATGATGTTGGATTGAAAGGTGAAGGTGAATGTATGGTCTGACTTGTAAAAAATGAATGACTGTTGCTAACAACCGTATTACCAGAAAAATTATAGGTAGGTGTAGGCTGGTAGCTGGTGTTAGGTACTGAGGTTTGGGTAGTTGTAGCTGCTGGCTGTGGACTTCCCATTGGAAAACTTAAAAGGCCTCCAGGACGCTTGGCAGGTTGCGGGGAACAATCCATCATATTTGAATCCCAGTCACACTTCCGTTTCACGCCTACAATATTAATCATTTATGATTTCTTATATTCGTTCACGACATTTACCTTTAGTCTAGACTGGTCACTATATACATTTGTGGTTTTAATTTTTATTTGTACCTTGCCCTCCTAGGACACTAGGACGTACAGCTATTGGACTTAAAGATCTTCTTGTCGTAAAACTTTTTCTTGTCGGAGACGGGGACGAAAGAGATGGAGAAAATCGAGACAGTACCCGTGGAGAAGCAGCAGGAGATGATGACGCTGATGATGTAGGAGGCATCGATAACCATAATTGATCTGATAGACTAGGCCGCCTTGTTGTCACCTCCATCGACATGGAATCCTATAAAAACCGTGTACAGTATTATTATTATCTGTCAAATCTGACAAACTCAAATCAAATCCGACACAAAAGTTGGATATTTACCAATGACAAGTCTTCCCATGACTGAGCAATATTACTAGTTCCATTAAAATCTTTTTCTGAAGCAGTTTCCCAGTCTGCGTGATCTTCTTGACGGAGCTGACATACACGGTTTGGAGCTGGTCCAGGAGATCCCTAGTTCCAAAAGTATAATCATTAAAAGTAGTATTTACAATGTTCACAAGAAATATATCCAACGTATGTAGTTGTAGAAAATTTAAATTATTTAAATTACGGGACTAAAGCTAGCTGAAAATCTCCGTGGTCTTGATCCACTCAAAGACGATAAAAATGATGTTGCTAAAGATGTAGGATCAATCTCAGCAGTTTCCTTTGTAGTTCCGGCCAAACTAGATGTAGCTGCATTGTTGATGGAATTAGATGTTCCAGACACCAAATTTTGGGCATTTGACTCTTCACGCCCTGTACCTAATTGATTAATCATAGGAGCAGAGGAAGAACGTTTCAGATTCAGCCTAGAGTAATAATCAAAGATACAATTAGTTTATGACTTTTATATCTTTTATAGTGAAACTTTACAAATTTTTAAAAAATATTGTACGTCCAAAACATCTTACTGATTTAAAGCTGTTCCAACAATTGATGAAATTGGACTTGGACATGCTCTAGCTCTATGAACTGCAGGACTTGGGCTGCAAGCTCTACCGCCCATTAATAAGCTAGTATTCGGACAGCTTCCAGCAGCAGATGGAGCAACTGATGAAACTGCCGATTTTATAGTAATGCCGGACCGCCCAACATTCTCATTAGTAGAACAACTTCCATCTCCTGATGGTCTTGTGGGCTCCGCAATAAATGTTTTTTCTCCATCTGTTTCCATTTTCTTTCGTAAAATTCTTATTATCTTATCCGTCACACAGCTAGTTTGTCACGCATTAATAATATATTTTTGCAAACAATTTCTTAGTCAGGTTGCAACTTTTTTTCTTTTCGACTAGTTCCTCTCAATTTATCTCTAAAAACAAAAATTAGCAGTGTTATTAATAACACACTACGCATGTAACAAAATAGTAAAAACCCGTGAGTAGAATGTAACAGCTTGATGTTGATTCGTATTTTAATTAAATTTTATACATAATAAATAGTCAGCAACGTCTTGACTAGTAGCTTACATGAAAACCATTTACAAAGCAACTACGCATGTAACAAAATAGTAAAAACCCGTGAGTAGAATGTAACTGCTTGATGTTGATTCGTATTTTAATTAAATTTTATACATAATAAATAGTCAGCAACGTCTTGACTAGTAGCTTACATGAAAACCATTTACAAAGCAAACACTTTGAAAGTATAAAAATGAGATTACACAAATTGTATAAATTAATTCGGTTCTACCGACATAAAAGTTGGTCAAGATGAATGCAATTTACTTAGTCCATACACAAAAATATCGTTGCAAACTGAATGGCAACATGGAGTACGAAAACGAATATTAATATGTCCACGTAACGTACTGATCATTTCTTCTTCTGCTGACATACGTGATTCCGGCATATTTTCTTCCGGCGGTGATACTTTCATAATGAGTGGTATTTTTTATAACTCGTTCCATTCAACATTTAGTACCAGTACTAACGTACATTTCAATTCTAACCCAACACAATTGATAATTATAGCAATACTAAGAAGAAAACAGTATTAAAACAATGCAAAATTCTTATTACTTATTACGTAGATTGTTGAAAACACATTTAATAAAACACGCACAATTTATACTCACTATCAAGTGAATTGTTCTCTGTCAATGATGTCATCAAGTGTCATAAAAATACTGTATAAGGCGATATAATTATTGGAATGACTACTACCAATAAACAGTATAGAAACGGTTTATGATCATTTCTTTCTTGGAAGCCGTTGTTGTTCCTATATATGAATAATTATGCTATGTTCGACCTTCTAAAAACTTGACACGCATCATCATCAGCATCGTATCATTTTTCAACTACCACCATGTCACTTCAAACTTTAACATTCACCACACACGTAGATAGAAGCCAAACTCGTCAAACTGTCGCCACTTGCCCGGCAACCGTGGATTTCTTTTTCGTATGGCAGGAAGAAAATAACTTTTTTCAAAGTCACAATTTAACAAGGGCCGCTCGCCGAGATTAAATTGGCAAAGTTTTAAATGTTTCCAACGTCTAACAGGAAAACGGACCTGAATCAGCCGATGTATAGGAACAGCTGATCTCTTAAACCCTTTGGATCCCCAGCCTGTACTACTAGCAACAACTCGTCGGCCACATCCACCAGCAGCAGTCCAAAAATAGGTAAACCAAATTAAGTCATTCACACACAGATATGCTTTTATCTGCAACAATCTGCATAGTTGCTCTTCAGTTAAATAAAATGGCCTGTTACAATAGACAAAAATGAACTGTTCCGGGGAAACGCATTAAAATGCAACTTTTAGAATGACAATGTCATTATTCCACACACACTCTCTCAACACAAACACGAGCTATAAAGCTATGTAGAAGTAGAAGCAGTGCTGTTACTGCTTGCATTATTCCTGTCGTCAGTCGTCGTCCTACAGAGAGGAGGATGAGGAAGCTATAAAGGTGGAATAAAATAGAAAAGGTACATACATACATACATACTTTCTTTGCTGTGTGAATTGAACACATAGGATTTGCACAAGTACGTTAAGTGTATATTATAAAGTTTTTATGTAACGATATAAAAGCTTTGCTTTTTACAACAGCCCCACCACCACCACCACAGTACTTGATGTATGTATATGTTCAATAAAAGTTCATGCTTTTTAGAGTTAGCTTAGCTGTTGGTTGTTGTATGTAATGTAAAGTAATATTCTTTTGCTTTGTGTGAACTGTGGACAGAGTCGACGGACAGCGACTAATATTAAAGAAAGAAGCAACGTAGAGTATATAGACAGATTAGATGAAAAAAGAAAATTGACTGAAGTGAGTGAAGGAATTTTGGTTGGATACTAAAAGTGAACAGCGTATATAAAGATTGTGAAGATGTAGAAGTAGCTGAAAATAGCTTCTCTCTTGCAATAATATACTCGTATTGCTCTATTCAAAATGCTAATGTCATGAAAAGTATATTTAAAATTAAGTTTCATAAAATGAACCATGTCTAACTGTTGTTTTAGGTTAATTGAAATGATAATTTGTTGGAGAGAAAAATATTGAGTAATATGAAAAGGTTGCACTTATACAACGGTAGAAACTGAAAATTGATTGAGAATGTATATTTCATTCGAAATTTTGAAATTTAGCTCGGTCGAATGATGACAATGATATGACATGACATGGTAGTACCATGATGGTACTATGGATGGACAAACTGACAAACGAGTGCGTCTTCAATTATGTATGTCTGCCATAGTTCCTTCCTGACGACGCTTTGCTTTCAGCTATAAAGCTAGAGAGAGAGAGCCAACGAGTATGAATAAATCTATTTGCAAGCGTTTTATGTATATAGGTAGGTACTTACCAAAGTTAGGTAGACACTTATATAACTTTATGTAATATGCAGTATATCGCTTCAAAGAGAAATATAAGGAGAAAAAACCTCATTTCGAGTAAAAAAATGAGTGTGATCAAAGCTCTCGCTAAACTCAAAAAAGAAAAGAAGCCTCTTTCTTCAGGCCTTTTTAGCTGGCAGCTTGCTTGCAGTTTGCTATACTCTACAGGTTTATGTTTACATGCAATGCAAATAAAAAAAAGTAAAATGCTACTCCTGATTCTAATTAGTCTATCTAATCTTGTCAACTTGGTTGGTGAATGTATGCACTTACTTATAATAACGCTTTTCCTTACAAAAAAATATTACAAAGTGACGATATATTGTACTAACATATTATATTCAATTGTAATTAAAATTAAAGTATATATATGCCAAGACAAAATATACCTTTCCTTCTATTCGCATAAGCAAAAGAAACTCGCGAGTCGCGACTTCAGTGTTTTTATTGCAATGTTGGATGTAATGTTTGAGTAAAACACAGCACAGTGACTACTGACGATAAATAAGATTCGTAAGTATGAAATACTACGAATTGTGCTGTTGGTTTTGATGTGGATATGATGTGCTGTGATTACAGGGGAAACGTGAGGAAGTAGTATTCTGTAATGTAAAAAGGAAGTAAGATGGTACGACGCCATATAGTGTGTGTGAAAATTTTAAGCTATCTACATAATGTCTGCAATTAGAGGTGGAAGCACTCAATAATTAAGTATATGTATGGCATACATAAATATTATGATGATGATATAAAGTGGAGTATAAATTATTGATACAGGTTAGGTGTATATTATCGCTTTAATTTTTATAGAAAACTGCCCGAAAATCGTTGTAAAAATCCTCTTTTTTTTAAAAAAAAAAAGAAGCTCTACACATACATCGTACACTAAAGATGTAAGTAACGACCTCACAATCAGTCAAAATGCAAAGTTATTACTAAGATAATATGCAATACAACAAAGCAATTTGAACTCTTCTTCCATGCTATATTTACTAATAGTCGTTTTATGTGAAAAATATAGGCACCATAATATTGAATATTCTATACCATTCCTTCTACACTAAAAAAACATAATGTGTATGCACTGTTTTTTTATTTTTTATATAAACGCTTAGCATCCTTGGTAAAAAGAGCTGTGGCTGTAATGCATATACTCAAATGATATATGTCTCTTATTAAGTAACGAAGCATTGAGCTACTTTATGCGAATGTCTGTGTCTGTCCGTCCTTTAACACGATAACTCAAAAACTACAAAGAGCTATTCAAATTCTGTTCTCCCCAATCGACAAATGACCTCAAGGATCAGCCCTGGTGCCATTTTCAAAATCATCGCTTTTCAGAAGCCGTTAATATTCAACGGTAGCTTGAACGACCACTTTTACCTACGTATATACGTTACACGTTATACATTAAACGTTACCTAATAGACGTTCGTACTTGAGCTTATCGAAAGCTTATCTAATAACGTTTTCCGCTACTTTAGTACATTCCGATTGTTCGGTTTATTATATGTCATATTAAATGGGTCCATGCAATGCTAACAACGCAGCGTGCTGTTGTCTTTCAATAGCTTCAAGACGAAGTATAGGCTACGGTTGTAACTTGCAAGCAAAGAGCAAAAGTTAGAGTTGTTTGAAGATGAAGAAAGCAGCTAGCAACAATTTACTTGAATGAATTTCAACTTTCCACGCTATGCACATATCATCGACCGGCATAAGATGTGTGATGTATGAGATTCAAAAAAGGAAACTATCTTAATCTTGATACACTATGCACAGGGTACTTTTGGTGAATTGCATTGCAGTGAAAACGGCGTATGGCTTGTTGGTTGACTTGAATATAATATTTTAGACACTTTAAAACAGCAAAGTTTTTTTTACATCCACAAGGTCCTACAAAGCTTTATTATACAATAATTGAAGTAATAAGTTTTAAAATTTGATATACGTCGCTTGTCTGTTATTTGGAAACCAGTTCATATTTTTTATTTAAGTATATGAAAAGTTTATAGGCATTTGTGTACCTATTTTCGAAATAACCCACAAACGTATAACGTTTTCATGAATTGATGTCTCAGTTTACGGTTGTGAATGAAATGTCTAATAATATATATTTACTCTTGTATGACTTACGGTTAAGTTCATAGAGTACACACAAGATCAAAATTACCACGGTCATACTTCACTTTTAATTGTAGCCACAACTAAGAATGTAATACATTGCAACATTGAAATTCTACAATAGCATATTTATTCTTTGGAAAAAATTATATCTTAGATTTTATTCCTAACCACAGTCATATTTATCTTTATGTATGTACAGTATCATTCATTCCCAGGTAATTAACAAGAACCAAACTATATACTGTAGCTTCTGTCACTTATACTGGGACTAATGCTATGCACATTCATATTGTAATTTGAAAAAGTCCAACAACCAACCCACTTTTGACATTGCGAATAATATGTATCAAACATTATAAAAGATACAAATGAGTCTCACAATTCCTCTTTAAATATGCAGCTAATTAGTAAAGTAACAAAGAACAAATTAGGGAGACAATAATAATATTATGCAAGTATTATCTAAACAATTCTACAAACAAAAATAATTTTAAATAAACTACAGTTAACATTTACAAGTAACAGAGCTAAATAACATTTTTATAGGACTTTCTCAACGAAAATAGGTAAGTATCAAATCTGTACACAAGTGTCCCACACAGACATTATGAAAAAGAGAATTGTCTGCTCAAAACCACGGAAAGCATCAGTGAGGTAACTGGTGCACCTTGAACTTCACGTACTGGGGTACACCAGACTGTTATTTTAATGTAATTATTTTTATGTGATGTTTGGTCGCATCATCTTAATATTTTGTTTCGTTTATACTCTGTCTGATGGAAATGTTCATTGTTGATTTCAATTCACTATCGTATTGGTATAATGGTTACAACTCGTCGAGTTCAAACATTTGAATTTGTACGCGAAGAAAGATTTCCTACATTTTTCTCAAGTCTAAAACAAACACAGACCCATCGGAGGCTGAAGCACCAACTTTATCGCCTCGAGAGTTCCAACAAACTTCAAATATTCCTCCAGTTCCTTTATAGCTATGCACCAACTGCCCAGTCTAGAATATATACAAGGAATGACATAAAAATATGCACGTTTACAGACAGCAAATTCAGAATAAATATGTTTATCCGCATTATTTAAATTGTGTACCTGAGTTGACCAAATGTGAACACATTTATCAAAGCTACCGGAGGCAAGGAGCATCCCATCAGGAGAGAAAGCGACTGAATACACGGGTTCTGTGTGTTTTGTTAGTCGATGAATACAAACGCCTCTTTCCACATCCCACAATCTTACAGTTGAGTCAAACGATGCACTAGCTAGAATTAAGTTCATATTTGGATTGGCAGTGCCAGGTCCGGTTGGAGACCACTTGATGGTGTAAATTTCTTTAGAATGAGCTTGTAAGTCGTGGACGCAAGTATCTTGGTTCATTGACCAAATCTAAAAAAATAATGTTTAAAAAATGAACTTCAAATTGCCTCACTTAACCTTTTATCCTGATTATTTTACGTATTATTCGGTAATTACCTTAAGTGTCATATCATCAGAACACGAAGCTAAAAGTTTTCCTTGCGGATCCCATTTGATAGCATTTACTTCGTTCTAAATGGACAAATAGGTAACATATGACAAATTTAATTGGTGCATATGTACACGGAAACACAGAGTTGAAAATAAAAGGTACGTAAACTTACTGTATGGCCCTGGAATGATTTTATAGGCTTGTCTGTTCCCAATCTGCAGACGTGTATACATTGATCAGTTGAACATGATGCAAATGATGTATTAGATTGCCAGTCAACATCCAACGCAGGGGCCGAGTGGAAAGCAAATTGTTGGGTGCATTGTCCAGATCTAAGAATGTCAAACAATGATTTTAAAGTTTTTATATCTTAGAAAATATGCTACTGACAATTTTTATGTTCAACAATTTGTGCAATTTATGAAATATGAACGCACAAAATTATAAGAGATTATTTATTATTAATTATTTACGTACTAGGTGGAATAAAAACTTTTCTTTGCACCGTTCACTTACCCAGACGCCAATAGGTCTGTGGTGGGGTTCCATGCGCAGATAAATACTTCGCTTTCATGACCTCTAAGAACTGTGGCTTTACTAGCGGGTATTTCTATATTTGAATCTACTTCACCAGATGCTTCATTATTACCAGAGGTTGCTAAAATTTCAAAATATTTTTCGTCACCACGCTTAGATTCGAAAAGGCAAAATTCAATGTATTTTAGTTATGTAGAAGTACAACTTACAATATGGGTGTTTATTATTTTCCTCTGTATTATTGTTTTCAGTGGTTTCGGATTTTGCTTTTTGGCGATCAGCTTCTTTTTGCCTTGAAGCAACCACATCTGGCATTACGGCGTCAATAAGGGATAGTGATTCAATCATTCTTTCCGATCCATCTTCACCGATTGAGATCTCTGCCTCCGTGTACTGAAGGCCTTTCTGGATTATCGATAACAAGGCAGCTGGTGGAACAAGAGCTCCATTTATGTTTGATTGGGAAATGTGTGATTCTATTCCGAATGTATACGCAGAATGCTGGAAGCCTGTAAATGTAGATAAGCTCTAGTTAGTGAAACGTAGTAGCGCGTAAAAATTATGTTGAATGTTCAAAATAAAATTTAGCAAATGTCATAAACGACGTACCAGATTCCTGCAGATATCTGTAAACTAAAAAGTTGACCTCGTCACTTGAGAAGCTCATTGCGAATCCGAACTACAGCTCGTATTAAGCTGTAACGAAATTCTTTACGGAAAGATATCACACAGAACAAGGTTGGTTGTAGCAAACCGTAAGATAATTAAAAGTTTATACAATACTATACGCACTTAACAATCGTTACTAAATTTAAAAGACTGTTTAAGTAACTGTCTCGGGTTTATAGCTTTCTCACGTCACATTATTTTTTTGTGCAAAATAACTTTTACACAATTTACACATGTAGTCTTTTGCACTGTATAATAAAAATTGTCAAGTTGATTAATTTCCTGTTCCCGGATAATTTACAATAAAAGTTGAAGTAATTTATTTTCAAATCATTTTGCGACTTGCAGATTTTTGTCGTTTGTTATTTGTCGTAAAATTTATAATTCAAACTCTTTCCGCTTGAAACCTGTTAAAACAAAAAAATGTACTTAGGTAAGTACCATGTCATTGTAAAAATTTTTGCTATTAAAGGCATTTTATTTTACTTTGTAACAAAGCGAGTAGTAGTAAATTGTGTTTAAAGGACTCATCATAAAAGGTATGTTAAAAAGTTATTAAATAGCTTTGATATGGGATTCGCAATTCACAAAAGTGATATTTACTCACATAATGTAACCAAATCATGCATCTTTTGTAACTATCATTAATAAAATTATTTGTTGGATAAAATAAAATTGTCAATTCATGATTCACAGAATTATTTGCAATTTAGCGCAAAAAATCATTTTAGTATTATTTTTAGTGAAAAATACAATCGCACACTATATTAAAAAATAGTTATTATTGCCAATGCAATATCGTAGAAAATGTACCCTGCTACACAGCAAACTCTACTTTTGAACATGACAATAATAATATTTAGCAAACAATTCCAACAAAGCAGCAAATTGCGCTTTTTCCGAGAATTGCACATTTATTAACACGTCGACTTTTTTTCCTTACCGAGAATATCCTTCCACCTTGATTCTTTCCGGCGTGTACAGTGTACACACCAATTAATCAATAAATTGCAAACTTGCTTCCTTATGTTTATATCTCAATTTTCAAACGACCTTGTTAATTGAGTTGAAGACAATGTTCTTTTTAAACGTTACTGTTATTATTATTATTTTAATAAACTGGAAAATGCCTCGACTCACTGTACGTACGTACACATTATATCTCAGCATTTTCAGCATAAGCATAGAAAGGTGATATGAAATATAACATGAATACATTTCTGTGATTTTCGGAGAGTGTAAAGTGTAATATATTACTAATACCGCTGCTGCTGTTCTGTTTCTCACAAGAGCAACTTACCCTGTATGCATTTTAAATTTGTGGACAAGCTAGTGAGAAACTGTAGAATATTTTTTTTACCTATTTTACGGGCGCATTTTCATGTACGGTCCGCGTAGACAAGACAGAGTAAGCTTATACCAGCAATATAATGTACATTAACTCGTCGAGGTTTGGATCAGAAAGAATGATTTTAGGTTCAGTATTATTTGTAATTGTAAAGTCCTGCTTTACTTTGTGTTGTGCTAAACAGAAGCATTTTCCACGTAGAAAGATGAGAGCTTGCAGTTGCTGAACAGACAATACATTTCTCATGAAAATATAAATGCTAGTATTTTTCTCACACGCACCACCACCAATCAAATTGACATGAAAGTGAATATAGCTGAACTGGGGCAACTTGTAAATAAAGCGTAAATTGTACTGTACAACTTGTAGTACAAGTCGTGTACATTAGATTTTAAACATTGTATATAGTCATTATATATCTAATATCTATCCACGTAGGTAGTAGGTATGTATGCACAAACAATTTATAATTCCTCCGGTATAAGGGTATAACTGTTTTTATTCCAACTCATTTTGGGATTTTCAAGCGTACATACAGAGATGGAGAATGGAAAGACACTCATAAGATATACTTCAAATGCACATCACATCTGTAAATTTGAAGAAGTTCATTTCCGCCGAGTTGTGGTTGAGAATTATCTATTTTGTGCATAGTGTACATATATTTATTTATTTAAATTTATATTAATTATGCATTTTGTGTCTACGCACAGTACACGGTTAAAAGTTTGTTTTTCGCAAATTGCCTTTCTTCCGGTAGGACACTAAATACAACTAACATACATTAAAAATGGAGTGACAAGTGTAGTATTATGTAATTGAAGCGGCTTCAATGAAGTGTAGTATAGTTTATAATTTTGTAGTTTCTCATACCATACCGGCAAGTGTTTTTATTACAACTCTTTGTTCTGACTGCTTCAAATCTTTATGATTTTTAATAAAAATAATTTTTTTGACAAGGCATAAACTGTGCATGTGCATAATTTATTGGTCGTGCATAACCTATTGTAAATATATTTACCAATATTAGTCGTAATGAAGAAATAAACAAAAATATAATTCCTAATGCTTACTTGCTTATTGCTACTTTATTTCTTTTTTTTACTTACATTGCTTTTGCATAGGTAAAGATAATATGAGTCATTATTATTATGTTTTTATGAGAAAAAAATACACAAATATACCCAAAACATGGAATTAATTATTACCTGGGTACGTGCCTTGTGCTTCAGAATATAAAGAGTTGAAGCGGGCACAGGCAGTTTTTTATGCATCTCTTTCATGTTCAGGATTATACTATGTTGAGAAACTGTGGGAGTATTTTTTGTTGTTTTTGGGGATGATCCTTTTTTATGCTTTTGTTGTACTTTGTACTTCATTTTATGGAATAACAGAAGGCAAAGGCGCATTCACGTTTTATACTAAAACAGCTTTTTATACCGCACCATCACCATCACCGCTGCATAATATGATTGTGTGCTCTTTGCTTGTGGCAAGTATATTATTACCTATGTTTTAAAAGCCTCAGTATTGCTTGTATTACATGCTACAATTACATTATGTCATAAATAATCATTGCTGCTGTTGCTCCTGCTCCTGCCAGTTAGTTACCTAGAAGGTGGCGTGATCTTGATTTCCGTCACGGCCAGTTTGGTCATGCAGTCATCGCATGAATTTTCTACAATTTTGCTTAGTTGCTGACTGACTATGTGACTATTATATCAGTGACACTTACAGCGCTATATGAGTAAAGTTGTTTGTATTTTTTACCATGTTCAATGGCACACAGGATGAGAGGACGCAGGATCTCGTTGAAATTACAAGGACTTTGATTTTATCTACAAAAACCTTGCTGAAAAGCACATGTTCACAAACGTACTTTGTCCAGTGAGAAGAGTCAGAAATGTTTGCTTCATCGCGTGTGATTAATTGGGTTGCAGTTGATTGTCTGTAATGTGAACGCGTAAAATATTGCAAAGTGTATGTTACGTGACTAAACTCATGTCTAGTTTCGGTTTTGTGTTTTAAGTAATTTTAAACTAATTGATTGAAAAGCTACAGAAATATTGCGTGTGTGTGTGGCGAGGAAAAACAAAGGACAGGACTTGTTCAAAGCAAAGCACTGGTTGTCAAAAAGGTAACAAAGATATGCCAATATTTTACACAAGTTATGCACATTTTACAATAAATGTTGCACTCATAGACGTAACCTTATCAGTAGTTTCCTATGCGCTGGAATTTTAAAATGATTTTTCATAAAAATGAGTCTGACAAGTTATTAGTTAGAAATAGGATTATTTTTGTCATTTTGCACCCAGTCTGAATTGTTTTGTTTCTTTGTTAGGAAGATATCCGTGCAAGTACAAACCTCTTAATAATTCTTGTTATATTTTACTGGACGGATTTGACAGTAATTAAAAACGAGTTTGGCAAAATGTATTATGCCGATCATTAAAAGAAAATTTTTGCATTTATTAC
>JAHZMT010000061.1:0-10356 GCA_027743785.1 Sinhomidia bicolor
AAAGAAAAAAATGATGATAATAATGAGCGTTGAACGTGTTTCAGGTCTGTTTGATAAAGGAAAAATAAACGCAAAAAATATTCATGGATAAAAATGGCTCAACTTTTAAAATAGAATACCATATTGTATGTAACAACACATATTGTATATGCACCAAAATACAGACTATTTATATATGTTAGAGCATACAATGTTAAAAACTACCTATTTGCACATTACATGCATGCCAGAATAAAGTGCAAAAAGGATAATTGTGAGGCAATTTAGATAGCATAATTGCTGGTATGATCTAACAGCACAGCAATTTAAATAAAGTCGTAAATTCCAGAGATGGGTAGTAACAACCCAGGCAGACACAGAATGATGATTGTAGCGTTAGCGCCTAGCGCTATGAAAGTCAAGAAGAAACAGGGTAATTAGTGAGAATAAAACGATATACAAACAGTGGTGATGCATGGTACGAAAAAATAGAAATAAAAAATACGTTAAAAAAATATCCAAATACGATGCAATAATGTGCACTAGGAAGCAATCCCAGCCAGCTCCCCAGTGATTGCTCCTCACCACCACCAATATAAAAGCCTGTCATTAAAACTTATTTTGTAGCATTTATTAAAGTCTCCTTCTCATATTGTCCCTGTAAAAATATACATTATCTCAAATTCTAATCTCCTTTTTACATCTTATTCAACTTCCAACAACATTTGCAATGTAATGGCAATTCCATATGAAAAGTTTTACATATTATCTACTAGACAAGCGGCATAGTAGTGGCAGAGCAGAGAAGAGCTTATAAATTCTACTTTTATCTAAAGCAATAGGATTTACCTGCAGCTAATTTGCCCATGTTTGTCATTTCTTTTTTTCTTTTCTTTTTTTGCTAATCAGCATTACCACTACTTTTACAATTCTCCATTAGTAAAACCAACAATGTGACCACTAGAAATTTTCAGCTATTCAACTGCATATTATGTATGTATGTATGTATACCTGTTGTCTGATGAATAGAAAAATAGTGTCAGACGAAAGATTAAAGAAAAGATTAGAACAAGCTTGAAAGTATGCTTGGAAAAAAATCCCAAAATAAACACACAAGACCAGCTTCGTCATCATCATCGTCATGAGGCTTGTATATTATGCATTTTTAAATGCTTTCAATTCATTACCTTTTCTTTGGGCCGTCACATCAAAAAACTGCATATAGTAAATATATAACCATATCTCTACAAAATGGAATAATATATTGTACGTTTGAAATAACGTTAGGCAAAAAACATACCCTTTGAATTATTATTAGTATTTCCATTTAAACTGTCGTTTGACTTATCCAAGTTATAAAAAAAGTTTATTTTTCAACTTGAATACGACTAATGTCAAAGTGAACAAAATACACACTGTGGCGAAAGATATGATCTTATTTATTACTATTACCAGAATGACTACACAGGTGAATAGCTATAATATGGCGTATATAAAAATATACTATAACCACTTTTCTTGGAAGAGCAGTAGAAAAAAATGGTCAACAATGTTGTAAAAAAATTAATGCGCAGAGTCGTGCAATTTCTGGTGTGCTTCTGCTCAGCAGTTGACTGCTAACTCTACTAAAAAAAGCTAATGTTGAAACATCTTTTTTTTCTTTGCCATTTAAAATGTGGTTGGTTGGTTTGTACACAATTCATACCACCACTGCACTGTGCTGTAAAAAAATATGCTAATAAAAATCGCTATATAATACACACGTGCAGAATAGATGTACTTTGCATTGTACACAGACGGTGATTACATTCTCCGATTACAAACATTAATATTCAATAAACATCCATAAAAACCTCAGGTACCTCCATACCGTCCAATATAATAATATGTTATTGTACTTAATATGATACTCAAAAAATATTAGGTACATACTATTATTATTATTGCTCATTCTCAAAACCACACAATCGGAGGAACAATATCAGCATTCAAGGTATTCATTCAAAGAGTCAGAGAGAGAGAGGGAAAGCTTGGTTTTTTATATTCATGTGGTCAAATCAAGATCAAAATTCCTTTCTGATTAGGCACTCGCGCTTTTCTCATTCCCAGAAAAAACTAATATATTCACTGCTCATCTTGTAAAAAAAACTTAAAGCTCTCTTAGAATACCATAAGGTTAAAAAAACCAGTAATGAGCAGAAAGTTGGGATATATATAATTTTTTTTACCAAAACTTACAGCTGCTGCTTCGCTGTGAAAATTAATCACCTTAGTTTGTACTAAAAAAAATGTAATGTATTCCTGTTAATCACTCCACGTAGGTTCTCCGAATCGGTTTTGGTTTCCTGGCTTTTTTGTGCTCTTAAGTTTTATGCACGGATTGAACAACACAGCAGAAGGTTGTCAGTATGGTTGATGAAGTGAAAGTAAGCTGAAACCCATGTACCACACACCACCTCCTACTTGTTAAATAAAGTAATAAACCTTACATGTCGACTACGACGACGACGGCTGTGTGTGTGGGGATTGTAAATACTTCTCCACAACAGTTCCACAAGACAAATGATCGTCTTCACTCAAAGTCATCAAGGTCATTACACTCATTTTGATGTCGATCGTTTTAGTATTCAGGACGTCTCCCACCAGGCTCTGACCATTATTGTATTATCCAGGAAATGAATGAGCTCTATTACTCACTATCAGCCATATATACTTTATTACTAGTATTGCTGCAAACCTAAAAAAGAATAATCCGAAAGCGAAAATACTTCTGGAAATGCCAGAGAGACAGCTCATGTGTGATGTGATGGGAGTGTATATATTGTAGGTGCGCGTTTCATCCATCCATTCAGCAGCCTAGCCACAAAATGATTCTAATAAGTATACTATGTCAATACACCAACTTCCCTTATCCACTCACGTCCTCATAGAAATTCAGTCGGCATTTCCATTCCAGAGACAAGATTGTTGAGTCTCTGCCCGGAAGGAAAATGAACCTACTACACGTACATACCACTGGAGCCCCATTACCTCCGTCATGTACAGGAAATGCCTTTTACAAAGCTACACACACACACACACACCAACATGGGTAATATATGAAGAAAAAAAAACAAAAGGTCCACGATGATAACTGTATCTAGACACTTTTTGAAGGGGTTGATTTTTTACGCTCCACTATGCCCCTCTCTCACTCTCTCCAGTGAATTTGTATCCACCCTTATAATGATGAAGATATTAATGCCCCAAAGCTAATAATCAACTTGTTACTCATTTGAAATGAAGAACTGACGCAAGAGAGAGAGTCAATCTGAGATTTTCATCTTCTCAACCAAATGAACAAACTGCTTGTCTAAGATACCTAAGGACAAAACTCTTGGCAATGTAATTTTCTCGTTATAAGTTTTAAATTTTGTTTGCTTTGCTCTTACATTTCCTGCAATAAAGTTGCCCATGTAGACAGACAGTCTATAGATGAATTTCTTGGTACTAACAGCAGCAGCAGCAGCATCAAAGCTCTTTTTTCATTTCCCAAAAAAGAGATTGCTAATTGCGTATGTGTGGGGGATAAATTTCTTTTCCTTGAATGTGATTTCTTTCAGATATGTTTTGCAATATTTACCAAACAACAATTTGAGTAGTAAGTAGTAATGTGCAAATTAATACAGCATTACTATATTGCGAATATGCATAGACCTGCAGCACAATTCTGTCTCAAACAACGGTCTACATCTCACACACTCATAAAAATGCAATTACTGCTGCTGCTCATCTCACACACAATTCCTAATCTTGCCAATTGTAGGAATTTTTCCATTTTAAGTATGAGCAGTTCGTGACACACTACACTCATTCATATGGTGAGCCTTATATGTTTGCTGTGTTGTGTGACAACGCAATAATAATAATAACAACAATGCCCACAGCATCACTCCTCTTGGTCTTCATTGGAAATCTTGTTGTGTCACACTGACATGACACGAAAGCAAGTCACTGTCTTCTTTTGTGTGTCTTGCTCGTAAACAAGATATTGACAGCGCCATTTGAAAACGGCGATATGATACTACCATTATTTATTTATTTTCTTGCTTGCTTCCTTCTTGTACGCACAATGATACTCGTCGTCATTATTATCATTGCTTAAAGAAGTAGTTTGGCATAACCAGTGTACATAATATTTACGAACGTATTGAATTCAGAGAACCCCAACGAGAACCAAATACCAAACCCGACAGAGAGCATTGTATAAAAAGTGAAAAAAAAATAAAAATTGCTCCCACATTTTTTTTAATACCTTTTTTCTTCATTCAAAAAGAACGTTACACAAACTCTCTGAGTTTTGCATATTTGTAATATGTAATAATAAATAATAATAAAAGGAAATGAGAAGCGGGACTGCACTGGGTGCGTTTCCCCGTTAATGTTTGATAACAACATAATCAAAACAAGTTTAGATATTCAAAAATAAAGTAGGCAACTATTATTTTCACTTGTGTGAGCATTTACTGTGAAGGATATTATGAATTCTTCCTCTTTTCATGTATGCAATAATGCCGTAACAGTTTCTGTTCCTTTTTCCTCCCTCTCATTTTCCGTTTTGGCGTTTTTATTACGAAAAAAAGGTTTGGACTTTTTTGTTTGCATCCTTTTTTTTCACCACCACAGCAGCACATCCGTTTCTTTAGATGTCGCCAAGCCGGCTTTTGAATGACAGTTCTAGATCTCGATCAAGTGGGTAAAAAGAAGAACAATAAAATGTGTTTGTTGTTGCTTGCTGCTGCTGGTGCAGCTACTGCTGCTACTTACTTTTGTAGCCAAAATACGTAAGAATTTTGACGTGGATAATATGTGTCATGCCACTTCATGTAGCATTATTTTGTACGGGGAAAACTATCCTTTGTATAAATTATTTGTGTAGGTAGGCAGGCGCTGCCCCCTTTGCCTTCAATGTTTTATGTTTATTGTATGTGAATGACAAGCTTACACAGATAACCCATTTTAGCTTTGCTTGTTGTTGAGAAACGAATAAATAAGCAAAGACGAAATAAAAAAAAGAAAATCCGTTCATGTCTCAAAAACGGCAAACTGACAAACCAATAAACACTCAAAGATGAACACAACCATACATACATAAATTCATTTTACAACAGTAAACAACTTGAAAAGAATCCCAATTGACTGTATATATAGTACATTTTTTGCGACGTATGAATGAATGCTTCTGTTTTTTTTGTTGCAAGTTCCGTCTCCGTTGTCGATTGATGTCTTTTCCTTTGTACCTTTTTTGAGATTGAGAAGAGAGACTTGACTCCTATTCATGTGATATGACTACCTATTCAAACAGTCCCATAATATAACGACATACACACTTTACTTTATTTTTCTGTTGAACGTGTTTTTATTTTTTTAAATATATGTATGCATGTATGAATGTTGTTGGTACTGCTGCTGCTTGCTGCTGGTATGTAGAAAACGTATTATGTACACTTTGTTGCAATCTTTTTGAAGTAAAGCAATATCTCGCTACCGTACCACCGCCTTCTTCTTCCACATTGACATCAACCCATCATCCTAATCTCCATATCGAAGGAAAAGCAATGAAAGAAAACTGTCAGTGATACTATTTTCTCTTTGATTTCACGATTGTTGTTGTGATGTGAGGAAAAAAATGTGCAAATTGAGTGGCAGAGAGTCGAGAAGAATGTCGCCTTTGATTTTCGATTCATGTGTGTATGTGTAAAATGTGTGCATACAAACAAATAAACAGGCCAGTTATCTAATGTTTTACAAACCCACCTAACTACGCTTTCGCTACTACTCTTTTTTTTCTGCAAGAACAGCGAGAAGCAGTCAAAAGAAGTAAAGAAAAAATAGAAAAATGTACTACTCCTTCTTGTCTATGATTTTCTCTGCTGATACACTTTTATTGCTTTTTCTCTATAAACAGCATAGAATCAACTATCAACAATGAATAAATGTCTGTGTATGTTCCCACATATCCATCATATTTACACAGGGAAATGGCTTCGCTTCTTGGTTGCTGCTCTCTTTGAATAAAAATGTGCGCTGCTAGTCTTGTTCAATAAATTTATATGAGCCACTTGAGAAGCGTCCCCATATCTCTCTCTCTCCCTCTATCTATCTCCCTCTCGTCTTTTTATATGCACTCTACCAACTTGAAAAAAAAACTTTTACAAGTAGCGGCAGACAGATTGATATCTCATTCTTGAAGTCACTTTTTGCTTTCCATGTCGGTTGAACAGGCTCTTGTTATTTTTTATTGTATTTTACATTGGCAATTCTCAGTCGACATAAATAATAGCACGTATGTAATATTTATGCTTTATAAGAGAACTACCCAGTAGGTACACATTTTGTGCACCTATTGTGTACCTATCTCTATTTTGTATAATGTATATACTTGGCGATAAACGGTCAACTTAGAGTCTAGAAGAGCAAAAAAGGCTACCAGCATTGCAGCAGCAGCAGCATCAAGATTGAAAACTTGGACTTCTATTAGCAGAACTTTTGTTTAGGTATTCTCTTGTATATAAACTTCTCACTCCGACGGAACAATAGGTACAACAGCTTGAAATGGTCATAATAGTCCAAAATCATAATAAATTGCAAATGTCGATCTCTGATAAACGTATATGATTTTTCTCACTTTTTTAACCATCATCACTGCACTGCTCTTTAAAAGTTTCAGGATACAAGATGACTTTAGTGTTGCATTTATTGTTGTCTTTTTTTAAATTCTTGGGAGCTTTCAATTACGTACCTGCTTGCATTTGTAGAGGTGCACATTTTTTTTTGTAATTTGCAACTTGACATTGAAAGCAAAGCACAGGTCAGTTCAAAAAATACCTACGTACAAGAACTTGTAGACTCGAAGCAAAAAAGAGAGCTCAGGAGTTAAATTTTTTTTATCATGAGCGTTTCATTTGAAAGTAAATACGTAATGTAATAGCATGTTTAATGTATTATTTTCATTTGACAGCTTATAAAAAGCAGCTTTACAAGATTGCCGTNGCAAAAAAGAGAGCTCAGGAGTTAAATTTTTTTTATCATGAGCGTTTCATTTGAAAGTAAATACGTAATGTAATAGCATGTTTAATGTATTATTTTCATTTGACAGCTTATAAAAAGCAGCTTTACAAGATTGCCGTCCAACAACCAAGCAAACAACAAACGTACCAAATGCTCTCTCTCTCTCTCTCTCTTTACTCCCTCCCTACAAACAGAACTAAACAGAGACATCAAAGCACACTGCTGGCTTATATGTATGTGAGGTTGGTTGTTTAAAGAAGTAGAGCACACAGAGCGATAGCAAATTTTTTTAATGAGATTGAGATAGATGTGAATATTATGTTGACTGCTGTGATGCTGTGAAGCAGAATCACATTAAAGTAGGCACCTCATCATGTATCATCATCATCATCATCATCCAATCATCGACAAAGCAAAGGGATATTTATGAGATCACAACTAAAATGGCAATACTGAGATTACATTTTTATCGGTACAGCAAACCAACCGAGAAATGGGAGTAATGGGACTGCGAAGAAAAAAAAATAGTTATTTAGGGTCCGTCCATCAAGATCAAGAAGAAGGATGCATATTATTATTATTAACATTTTGTAATACCTATTCATATATGCATGTACTCAAGTGGTATGTAAAGCAAATGTGCTATTAATCTGAACAATTTCATCTGTCAACTCATTGCAAATATATATATTTTTTGTAGTAGGAGCTAGCTGCTTGCAGATCCGTTTTACTTTATGCGAAACCCAATTTTAGCAGAACATGATGATAATTAACTGTGGATACATATGAGTGTATGTATTATAAGTCGTCATTGTTGTAACTGGCATATTTCCAAGTTGATTTTTTTCCTCTTGTCGCGGCAGTTATTGACAGCACAATGGGAATATAAATATTCTAATAATAATAATAATAATAATATATAAAAAACAGTAATCATTCTTGGTTGGATGGATGTAGACTGCTTGTTGCATAAAAATCATGTAAGTCACTATTGCTGACTAAAAAAAATTTGCATAAACAATTTTTTGCTACCTCGCCAATTCCACTGTGTTTTTTTCATTATTGCTTGCTACTAAATTATGATGTCAAACAGTAAGTATGTACACTGTACACATCTGTTGGTAATAAATAGCAAACGCTTTTATATTCTTCTAGTGTGACACACAACACCATAAATTTGAAATTAATTCGATATATTCATCATCAACTTTGAAAATTGCAATCAGCTATAAAAATAATTTCAAGCTTTCAAATTAAAAGCAGATGAGTTTTTTTTAGCAAAGTTTACAAGTCAAAAATAGTCATCATGATGATTCCTGCGAAAATATGCATGAGGAATGTTACAAACAATTCATGCCACTCAGGAGGACAAGATAATAGGACGATAAAAGAACAAGACGGGATTAGGTCGGGAGTTATTGATGTCATTTTCCTGCTGTGTTGGAATTTATTTTTTTAGGGATTCAATTGGAACGCGAATAATTGACGGTGAAATTGCAAGCCCAAAAAGAAAAGGGCAATCTGCTGGTGTGCACACAGGTATACTACGTACGTGCGTATACCTTGCTGAATGATAATAATTATTCAGTGTTATTAAAATACCAATCTTTACTTTTCATACGGCTACACCGCAAAAGCATATCAACATAATTTTCTCATCACGTCATGTATGCGACCGCAATCGTTTGTTTAAAGGAATGCGAATGTCGAGCTGATGGGATCAGTTGATGAAGATACAGAATTCGTATTGGGGAATCTAAAAAGGTATACATGGTATATCCATATACAACCTTTTTTTATTGGTTTACAGGTGCATCTTTGTTTTGATTATGTGTGGAGATATATGCTGATAACTCAAATAGATTACTCGATGGAGCACATACAGCAATAAGAACTCCACTCTGGGTGCACTTCATTAGCCAAATATAAAGCTATAGAAGAGCCCAACTAAAAAAAACACCAAATGTGCAACTGTTTGATGATGATGATAAAGAAAGTAAGAAGAAGGGCATATAAATACCCATTATTGCCAAGTTCATAATATTATTTTTGTATAATCTGTACAAGATAGTGATTATACGGGGGCTTTACCTTTTAGCCATAACAGTCTATTTGGAGTTGTTACAACGTGGATTATTATATACTTTGCCACTTTGCTAACTAGACGAAACGTCCATTATGTACTTACGCTTTATAATTAATTGTCCTAGAATTTATTACGTGACCTGAATCCTCAAAGGCTCATTGGTAACCTTATGATGATGAAATGCATTGTACTCCCTTGTGCAACAACAACAACATGCATGCATGAAAGAAAAGTGCAAATAATTTTTTGGCAAGACAAAAAAAAGTGTATGTGTAGTGATGTGATGGAATCGAAACCAGTGCAACGGTACTAAAAAAGGAAAACTTTTGAGTAAATTTTTTGTAGAGATTAAATTTCTTGGCTCATCTACTTTATTTCAAAGATCTCAATTGCATAAAAATGGGTACATTATGTGCGCATAATAATAGGCAGTATTTTTTTAAAAAAAATAAATAGCGTGCTGCTCTGCTAGAAGGATATTCATACATCACAACACTAATTAGCCGAGGAAAGATTGTCTTTTTTTCTTCTTCTTCTAAAGGGCCCCCCTTTTTTAAAAAAGCCAACAAACACGCTGGTTAAGAGATTATTGATTGCAGAAGAAGTTGAAAACATCCTCTTTTCACATATACGGACATCCAAAGATTTGAGTCATTGATTAGAGATACATTACATTACATATTATTATAGCTATGAATGTGTCTTGCGCTACTTGGTTGGGATATTTATCATTACACTCACTACTCACAACAACACACAGGTTACAAAATCATGCCAATACCACAAATGGACTGAAGAGTGCACGCACACACATGTACATATACATATATAATGCGCCTTCCACTTCTTTATTTTTTATCTGGGGATCGTTAAAACCTATTTATCGGTAAGCGAAATCAACCTAATTTGGTGTGATGTGTGTGCCACATTCTCTCTTGAGGTGCATGAATAGATAGATATAAATACAAAAAAATGATCCTCATCATCATCATCATCGTAAGAAGGTAATAATAATAATAATAGTGAGAATCTCGTCGTTCGATCAACCACAAACAACAAGATTTGTGCGCACCTTTTTTACTACATACAGAGTCTCATTGTAAGTATTATAGATGTGTACATATGTAAATGTACGTAATGGACTTTTTTGTGGTGAATGATTATGTTTAATGAGCCCTGTTAATCTACCACCACGGTGGTGGCGGCGCAATGGCTGTCGCCTCACCTTACGTACAAATGTG